>JAMKCH010017363.1:0-23921 GCA_023653785.1 Ophioderma brevispina
AATGACCATTTTATCAACAATTATTTTCATTATGAAATGTTACAACTGACATGTGGTTCAACGTTTTTTAGGACCAAACAGATATGAGGCACAACTCACCGAAGAAAGTGATGACTCATTTAGGGACAAGAGTGATCACGATGACACTTGGCTAACTGCAACAAAATTCTGCTTCATCTATGAGATGAGTTAATGTTACTTCTCCTCATAACCCAGGTGCACTGGAGCCGAACCGCTTTCGTATGTGGATTATTTCGCTCTGTCGCAAATCTGCTCGGCTTATATTTAGACAGCCCCAAGCGCACGGCATGCGTGACCTCTCATACGTCTCTTAATGGTTGCCCATTGCCCCAAGGATCCACTTTAATTAAATCTCTTCTCTGAACCATTAAGCTTTTAATTCAATCAATCCCGGCTAATATTCATCTTTATTTTATGTTCGCCCGATATCTCTTAGGGCACTGTTTGTAGTTTGGATGTTCCTCGTTCCAGGAGAGGCAGGCGATCGAGCATTTTCCATCGCCGCTCCCCGCCCTTTGGAGCCTTACCTTTGGGCTCCGTACCAAGAAAACATAAACACTTCAGCGCCAACTGAAATCCCAATTTCTTCCCTAATTTATTATTTTCTTCCTTTTCTTCTATATAACGCTTTGCCTAAATGAAAAGGCGCTCTATAAATCTCATTGATATGATTTATTCCCAACTTCTTCACGACAGCTGTCCAGTTCAAAACACATTTGCAATGTTTCGTGAAACTTCAGATATATAAACAATCTACACTGCCCTATGGTAGATCTCGCCAGTCACAAAAATGCCCGGGGGGGGGGGGGGGGCACTTGGTAAAAGGGGATATGATGCGTGAACATTTGGACTTTCCAAAATGCACCCTAAACTCGTATTTTCACCGACTATTCTAAAAAACAAGCTAAAACATACCTAAACAAGTATTTGTATCTGGTTATGATACCTGCAAACAAGTTATGAGGTGCACTTGAATCGTAAATGATACCTTTATTATCTTGCTTCGCTTTACCTCCCAAGTTCCCATTACAATACTTTGGATGATTTTGATCCCGACTTAATGAGATATAACATATAACATGACAATTTCAGGGGTTAAGAAAAAAACATACACTTTTTTCCATTATTTTTACTGTTTTTGACACCCCTAAAACGATGTACGCGCGTAATCGCCGTTGAAAAAAGAAACCCTTTTACGCGTTTTTGTTCACGCATCATAGCCACTTTGAATACCAAGTGCCCCCCCCCGGGCAAAAATGACACCATCTCTGCCATCAGTTCTACGGATGATGGTATAGGCATTGTTCTTCTGATGCAAGAAGCCCAAATTGCAACTTTAACCCTAGTATAACTGAGCCAGTTGTGTAACAAAACTCCCGAGGAGGGGGGGTGGTTACCACCACCCCCCCCTTGTGATTTTAGTTACTGAACACCCGATTCTGTTAAATTGGTACCAAAGGATAGCTTAGAGTTTCTTCTTGCCATTGGTACCAAAAGAAGTACTAACAGTCACCCATTATGACGTCACCATGGGACGTTCATAGTTGAGGAAAGGGAAAAGTACGAAAATACTGAATTATCGGGTGGATGGAAAATTGATATTCGCAATTTTAGCGACCTCAAACACCATAGGATAGCTCTAAAAGAGTTTTATTTGTTGTCATTATCTTAAAAACTAGTCATTTCCCATCAAGTAGAGTCAAAAAAACCGCATGAAAATCTGATTTTCCTAAACCCTTTTGGCGAAAGAAAATTGAATTTTTCACTGCTTTGTTGTGTCTATGGAAATGGCAGTTTTTGCTGAAATGAGAAACTTTATGACGTGTCCTGTGAACGTAATGCTAGGATGTGGTACTAATTTGTTATCAATTGGAAAGAGGAGGACATAGCTATCTAAAATTGGTACCAAAATCACGTGTCTGTGATGTTCCTGTGTTGTGTTGGCATGTTGGTACGTCTTCCGGAGGGGGGGTTGGTACCACCCACCCCCTATCGATCAATTTGGGATCACCCGTATCTTACCTATACCCTGGTGGATGTTTGTTTTTGGATTATTAAAATGAGCGGAAAAAGGTTCAATTGAACAATTACGTTAAATAATTTGGCCACCAAAAAAGGGGGGGGTTTTTGCAGAGCCGGGGAAAAAAACTGGAAGGGGGGGGGGTGGTAACCACCCCCCACCTTCGGGAGGACGAGGGTGAAATAGTCCTCAAAGCGGGTAATAGCATCCATAAATTCACTGCTTATCAGCATCTTGAAATCTTCTGTTACGGAATTATTTGTGTAAATTTTAGAGTTACTAAGGGTTACGTCACTTAGATAAACAATTTCTTTATGTGGCTTTTTTCCCTTCTGTCATTGGAATAATCTATTGTGATATCGGTGTGGCGAGGTTTACATTTGTTTTCGGTTTGTATCCAATTGTGTGGAGATACGGTTGCATATTGACCATTTGACATTCGCCACAATATTGCGGACATTTGACTGAAAAAACCGCGACAAAATGAAAAGGTTCGACACAACGACGTCTATTGAATTTATTAACAATGTACTGTTTGCATAGCATGCAAACTTAAACACTTAAGTGCATGGTGGGGGTCCAGTGGACAAGGATTCAGTTTTTCACTTAATGTAAATTGCCTAAATATCAGTTGCTATATTGGTGGGAAAAAAATCAATCGGCCCAGAGGGCGTTTTATAATCATTAGAATTAAAAAGCATTTTTGTGGCCACATTCAGATTAGTTTTGGCCCTTAAAATCGTAAAACTTTTTTTGAATTTGTTTTCATCAATGTAAGTGTATTTAATATGACCTACTATTATGAGTTCGTTGGGAACGTGATTTCTCATTTTTTTGTGCGCTCTTAAATATCAGTTTTTGGACCGCTATTTTTGAATCTGATACGGATTTTCTTTTTTTTTCCTGTTATGTGGTTGTGTTGATATCCTGTCAATGACCAGAGTTTGATTAAAACAAAAATCCAACGGGGCCAAAGTTGTTAATGCACAAACGGGAAGTGAGCAAGAGCTTATGCACCAACGAGGACACGGTGAACCATTTCCAGAATAAAGTGCCCCCGTTTTGTAAAAAATCCGTTTTTTGTACAATATTTTTGAATGCTTGCAGTTGTATAGATCACATCTGAAGTGAATTAAGCTGAAAATGCAGTCGTTAGTAATAAGATTAGTCAGATGATATTAGAATTTTATGTCGTGCACGACAACAAAATCCAAATCATGCTTTCTCTGGGAGACGATTGCGGATAGCAGACAAGTTCAAACATTAGTTTTGGATTTGTTTCTTTACTTACGAGCAGTTCAAATGAGAAAATCGTATCTCGAAAAAAAAAAAATCCTCCTGTCCCTTTGAACGTTTTCAAACTTGTTAACATGGAATTAAATGTAGGCCCCACATTTTGTTGTAACACTCTGGAGTACAAAAGGCTTAACTATGTATAGACAGCAGAGGGAACGTGATTCTAGGTGCCGCAAATGGTGGCTTAAGTGTGTGTGTTGTGTTGTGAGTTTAACACATCTCTAGTTGGCGTCACAAATGAGTCATAAGGTCCGGAAGAACAGGTCGGGAAATGGCATTTCCGCAGAAAATAAGCAAAAATCCAATTCTAGTGCTACAAAATATCGGATTTTCATGTGGTTTTCCGCTCTAAATTACAATCCAATTGACTAGTTTTACATAAACTGAATGTACCATATAATATTTAAGGGGGGTGGCAACCACCCCAACCCCCACCCCTCCCTTCGAATTGACGGTTATTGGGCCCTCACCCCGGTGAAGGTGATACCTTATCTTCACTAAACTGACCGGAAAGGAAAAGCAAATGATTAAAGGAAGTTTTGTCATTTAGTGCACCGGCGACAAACTTCAATGGGTAGGGCTCCTACACACTTGGTAAGATGGGGTACTTGCCAGGTGTAACGGAAATAGCAAAATAGCTAAAACTAGTAAGTTCAGACATACAAAGCATTGTAACAGTCTTAGACATTGTTTCAAAATGATTTGTAAATCTGAAAATTTGAATTAGAAGTATTTGCAACAGTGTCTAGGACACTGGCGGTGTACTTTGCCTTATGGTAAACAACAGAGGCGTCCTAGTATAAAGCATTGACATGATTAGGTCATCATTTGTACCCTTAGGGTATACCTTAAACCCTTAAACCACTGGCCCAATAACTGTTTAGTCCCCACACGTTCAAGAAAGCTTAAGAATACTTAAGGTTAATGGAGCTCAAAAAGTGTTAATTATAATTAGAGGAAAAATGGAGTTAATTTTCATTTTTATATAGACAACAATGGAAATCATATATTGTTCGTTCATCCATGGAAATAATCACTGGAGCTTTAAAATTGTAGGAATTAACGATATGGGTGCAACATATCATATAAGCAATAAAAACAAAATCCATTTTTTTACACGTGAGCCAAATGTTGATGACGTTAAAAATTGTGTAAATAGGGCAGCATTAACTGTATATATTTTGAAATTAAAAATAGGTTTCTTTATAAGAACATCCATAGGTATGAAAAAATAGTGAAAAAGTACATAAAATTATAATATATGTGCTACCAGAGAAAATGGTCAGGATTTTAGACCCAGGACGGAAAAGAGAAAACAAAAGAGGATGCGTTTTGAGAAATTCGCAGTTGAAAATTTTTATTTTGTACATGCGTCAATGGAAGAATAAGAAATAAAATTAAAAGTCCTCTAACACAAAAGCAAACATTCGATAGAGCTTTCAAAAACGTTGAATATAAAGCCTGATTATATATTCCTATCAAATCTGCCAGAAACTAAATTGTAAAATTTTAATTTTTTTCACTAAAATTAATGACGTAATCTTTATTGCGAAATACACTTTTTTTTGGGCCCCATCCCTGCGAATTTACGACCTCTGGATTCGTAATCCTTTGGTTTCAAACTATCGATATATGTAAGTTGTGAAAAAATTTTCCTCGAGGTAACCTATTTTCAATTTTCAATAACTGCACTTGACCGTATGGGTCAGTGCAGGCAGCCCTCGACCCTTCGGTTCTCGGGCTGCCTGCACTGACCATACGGTCGCGTGCGATTATCCTAGGGCCTTATCCTTATCATAATGTAGATTTTTCCACATTTAATTTGTCAAACGAATAGGTTTATTAACAAGTTGAATGTTAAGAAACTTTAAGTGAAAAAAAAACCTAAAAAAAAAAAGATTCCATGAAATCCTTTTTTATTTTTTTATTTCATTTTAAAATTACCCTTGGAAAATCAAGAACAAATGAGGGATGACCATTGTTGTACACCTGAATGGCTACTGGCAATATTTTTTATAATGTTTTATGATTAAACAATGAAAGAGAATCGACATTTTTATGGATTTACTAGCCGCAATGAAACGATGAAAGTGCGGTATTTACAAATGGCGCATTTCATCGTAGCTTACACTTTGAAGATCAAAGCGTAGAATTACTTATTTTTGCTTCCTTTCATTGGACCTTATTCATTGGTGTGCTGTGTTCAGCCATCTTTCATTATTCAGCTAAGATTTCTTTGAAGATTGTACTTTAGGAGTCGATTTTGCAGCCACACGCACCATATCATGTACCTTTGTCCGACCTACATATTAGACAGAATGATTTACTCCCCATTGTAAAAAAGTATTTTGAAAAAAATAAATAAAATGAATTGCTCAATAAAAAGATATGTTTTGTTCAAACTGATTTATTAGCATTCTTAACTGTATGTCTGGTCCTGGAAGCTAGCTAGAAATAATCTAACTGCTTGTAAAAAGTTCTTACTAAGAAGATATTCAGCAAGCTATATATAAAACGTTCTGTTGATTGAAGAACAATTTGCTTTTATTTTTAAATTTTGGGTGTCTGAGCTTTTGGATTTTTCAGCGCTTTGAAAGCTGAATATTAAATTAACATATGAAAATGATTATACTTTACTACACGTTTGATCCGCCCATTTGAGATACTATATCTGTTATCAAGTGTGTTCAGAACTTTAACTTAAAGGGGACGCTATCAGCCGATCACCCAAAAGAGTCAAACATAATTGAAACTTTCAGAAAACAGCTTAAGAAGTGCACGATAAGTCTCGAGAACTGTCTTAACTTATTTTTGTAACTGAAAATTTGACAGAAATGGCAGAAAAAGGAAAAAAAAAAAAAAAAGCAGTGCTCAAAGATGTCAATATTTGGGCCGCAAGACTTTCGGCGCGTGCGTTATATATTTTTTTTATTTTATATACCGTTTGGTCTCTTATTGGATAAAACCGCATCACATGGCATGGAATGATTCACCTAGGATTGAAAATTATTACATTAGATGGTTTGTGGATGAGTGCCTATGATAATGTCAGATGAAGCTGAATAACACATCTACACATCTCTATCCGGTGTCCAAACTACGGCTGATGTACCATAATTACATTTTCTCATCCAACATGTTCAATGACAGCAACTATATACAATATTTTGACGACCTAAGTCACGTGTAGCCAATTTGTCCTTTTACTCTTCTACTTGTCTCGTACTTTCTTTCATCCTTTTCTTATTCTGTCATTTTTTCCCTAAAATTTCCCTTTCTCCTCTTATCAACAATAAAGAACTGAAGTGATTTGGAATATTGATGCAGCAACAGACAATTTCTCCAATTAGGCCTAGTCATTTCAACAATAAAGATTCTGTATAGTTTGGAGATGGCTAGATAGTACACACACTGGCCATAAGTATTGCAAATGCAGAAAACGAAATTCCTAATCACCAATTGATTTCAAATTATACCAGGATTCTTGGCCACACAATACGTATTAAATTCCAAAATTGTGGTTTTCATACAGATGCTATTCCCCAGAATCCAAGATGGTGAAAAAACTTTTAATTTGATTGTTATGTTCCCTATTATGACAGATTAAAGGAACACGAACGATAACTTGCCGATTCCACTCCAGAAGGAATACAGACACAGAAACAAAAGAAATGGCTTCAAAACAGCCGCTTAATGAATGTACGGGTTCAATAGGGTTTACTTTAAATGTTTATGGGAGAAAATCATAGTGGTTATATGGACCGGAAATGAGATAAAGTCAATGGAAGACAGTGGTCTTCGAAAAATTCGAGAAATTCGGAGACACACGAAATGCAATTCGAATGATAACTCACGTGGTTTACGTAATCATGTCTAATTACGCGTTTCACATTGCATGACAACACACAATGTCAACGGTGCGACTAAAAAGTTATTTTCAATTAACACGTGACCTCTTTCTTGCCATTAAATTTCCCGAGTCCAACTGTGATGAACATGCTCCCATCTTTTATTGACATTATCTCAATTTCGGTCCATACAACCACACCGATTTTCGCCCTAAACATTAGAGTAGACCATCACAAACCCGTAAATGTCAATTAGCGACTATTTTGCAGCCTTTTTGACGTTCCTGTGCCTGTATTTCTTCTGGAGCACAATCGGCAAGTTATCATTGTGCAGTTCCTTTAAACCGCCATATTTAGGAATCAAGACAATCAAATTAAACATTTTTCGCACTACTTATTCTTGGAAGCAGCATCTGTTGAAAAGCAGAACTTTGACACGGATTATGTAATGTGTAGTCAGGAACTCCTGGTACAATTTCAAATCAATTTTTTGAATTAAATTGCTTTTTTCCGCATGTTGCAATACTTATGGCCAGTGTGTGTAGATACTTAGTAGATATTGGAGACAACCAACAGTTTTGCTATCCTTCCATTCACCTGTTCGATGAAGTAGCAGATGCGGGTAAATACAACTTCAATATCTTTAACGTTTCCAGGGTTTCCCAATCTTGTTTTATGTTTATTTTTCCATTTGAAATAGTTTGTTGGCTCGTCTTCATTACCATGAAACACCAATTCAATCCATTTCACAAAAGTGAAGTACATAATATTCAGTTGATGGTTAAAGTTGGTATGAATACACACTCTGATAAGCACGGACCATGCAAGAGTCGTACATAACATGCAGCGCAGCATTCTATTTCAAATACTTATGAAATGCCTGAATGCTTTAAGCGTGTTTGAAGTTATACGGCTATTTACCGTTGGCGTATGTTGGTTTTACCCTTGTTTTGGTATGCAGGAGGGAATACTGCGCCGCACGGAAATTTTTGGCCAGGGTTTTATCTTATTGCATTTCCTGTAGATTACTAGAATATATTTCATGACACATTAAACACCATTCTGGTGTAACACTACCAGGAACTTGCAGTGGACAAAACGAAACATCTTGTGAAATTTAAAAGCTACACTCAGAATTAAAATAGATTAATATTTACTTCAAAACACAGCGAAATGATTCACAACTTTATGGTATAATGTATTATTCATGTTTTCAAGGGCGTTAAAAGACTTAAATTTGGTCTCATCTGTAGGTTCACTCAAATTAAAATTGTTCACGCAAACCTGTATATTAATTTGTAATCCCCTGCAACTAGGGCTATAAGTAGATGCGGGTTATCTCACATATATCCACAAATTCACTCCCAGACTTTAAACGGGTATTTCGTGATCCACAGCTCATCCCCTAAAAGAAACTCAGATATATCACCCTGGAAACGTTTATCCCAAAGTAATCCATATGTAACTAATCCCGTAGTATCTGTAAGAAATTTGCAATTTTGTATTTTGTGTCCATAAACGGCCACAAATTACAACACAGTGGCGTTTGGGACAGTGGGAAACAAGCAAAAAAAAAAAAACCGCGTTAATAACAAAGAACCGCAAGATGTGAATCAACTACAAAAATCAAATGAGCTTTTCTCAATAGTACTAGCGAACCATGAATAAAAGAGAAGGTGTTGGGAATCACAAAATGCACCTTTAACGAAGCCATTGCCCTTACAGTCGCCAAGTGCTACTAGAACCAGGGGATATTACTCTAAGTATATTCTTTTCCCAGGGATTGCTACGCGGCCTGCATCCCTGGATTATAGTCCATGTCCGCTATTCACTGTTATTGATGGGTATCTATATAAGTGGCAATCCGTAGCTTAAATCCGTGCTGCATTCATATCGTGCAACACGTGAGTGCTCACGTGCAACAATCTGTTAGCTTTCTGAATTTGTATTACATTATCGTGTGTCAAAAAAAAAATAAAACAACGCTACACTTGGTGACAGGCGTCATAAATTTTGAAGTACGTGATTACTTATTCTCTGAGGTAAGATGAGACCGTTAGCTAATGTCCACGAAACGTTCCATAGAGGTAATTGTTACAGAAATCAAGTAACCCTGCAGGACCCATGTAAAGAGACATGGCACATTTGAAAATAGTGCGCCCTCAAGATTTTTCAAAATCGATATTTTTGCATGGTTGTAGGCTTTTATATACAAAGGCCCTCACCCGAAATGATTAAGACCAAATCAGCTTCCTTATGGGTAAACAGAACGATTTTATAATTTAACGTCGCCGGCGACGTTAAATTCAGCAGGACGACCAAAATAGGAGTTTAAACACAAGAACACGCACGCCGTATGCATGTTTCCCACGCTATGCACACTGTTTGATCGGTCTATAACCTTTGTGGTTTTAATATCAGTGAGTACGAGTCAAAAATATTCATGTAATATACACATTTGTTGATTAAAGTTATGGAAAACTTAAAGGTTGGCCTGCAAATTACCTGGATGTCTTTATCCTTATATCAATGTCCCTACTGTTTTGGGGTATGTTATTTTTATGTGTAAAATATATCTCTGTTCTTCAAATGCCTAGACTATCGTTTGAGAGCAAATTGAAGAAATTCATATTTTGTGAAAATGTGCCAGTGCGCTAACAATGAGGCGCTATCAACTACAAATAATGCTCTGTAGGTTTTGCGCCTAGAACCACCAATATGAACTCTAAGTCCAACCACCATTTGCCTTTTTTTAAAGACAGGTACTGCAAGTTGATATAACATATGAATGTTTCCATTGGTAATAACAGGTAATAAACAAGCATTATAACACACTTTAAAATAGAATTAAGAATGTATGATCAACAAACTCTTTGTATTGTCGAAATTAGACAGCATTAGATTAGAGCTAATCATTCAACATCATTTTGTGACGGCACACAAAGAATTATATTAAACCAAATTTAATTACAAAATTAATATACTGATATTGTTATTGAGCTTTGTGTTGAAAACATATGTTTTACTTCATAAAGTTGAGAATGTAACATTATTTTCAGTAACAAGCAAGTTGCAGCCCGACGCACCAAGAAATTAGTGTTTTATTATTATCAGTTTAATAATAATTATGTAAAAATGCAGTTATTTGATCCAGTAGAAGTTGTTCTGCAAGGAATTTGGGCAAGTAATGTTGATTGCAATCAATAGTGTATTTGCTATTCTATTCTTCTTTGCCAGTGTTTTGGTTACCAGCTCCTCATTTTTGTAAAATTGGTCCTGCGGGTTACTTGAATGTTGGGGTCATATCTCTATGATTTTTTAAGGGACGTTAGCTAACATTGCTATCTTACATACCAATAAAAACAAGTAACCATGTGTTTTTGTTCAAAACTTGTTCAAGTGTTGCGTTTTTTATTAACACACTTCAAACATTATACAGCTATACTCATCTTAGTTGTGATATACATGTATAAGTGAAATATGTATGCAATAAATACACAAAACTGTCCCTTACATTAGCGAGGGAAATTGATATAATTTGCATTTATTTTTTGATCAAAATACTATAATCCCTGAAATTATACCACTATTTTAATCCTACTCTCCATAGAGCGTTAATTTTATACTATTTACTAGTTTTAATTTTGTTATAACTGATAGATTTGAGCGGATATATCATAGTATTAATTAATCCTCTTCTTATCTTCCGATCAGCGGCGTATTGATTAATTTCAATTACAGTCAAAATGATTCCGAGATGAAACATGCTAATCGTGACTTATTTGGGATTCCTGAGTAGGAGAATGATGTTTAAAATTGCTGATTAGCTCTAGTTATGGGCAGAAGTCAGTTACACTACACGTTACTAAAGGTCTATACATGTATATCATTATGTATGTATATATCATTATGTATGTATAGTCATAGTAATGATGTATTGCATTAACCCATCCCTGCCATTCATATCATGAACATTTGTAACATGTCCTTCCAGTATTTGCATGTTCAAATGTAGTCGAATTGTAATCAAGTGAATGCAAGGTGCCTTATATTGACTAGGATTTTACTCAACAGAAAGGGTTGTGACGTTTTTTACTCAACATTTTTAGGGTGTTGGAATACCAAAGTTAGGAATTACAGAAAGCTGGTAGAAAACTTGCTTTTGTCCTATAAATGCTGGGCTGAAACATGTCTTCAAAGATTCAATTCCTCCATTCGCACCTGGACTTCATCTAGCCAACCGTGGAGCAGTCAGTGATGAACATGAGGGAAATTTTCCACCATGACATTTTGGCAGAGGAAAAATGTTACCAAGTGAAGTGTGGCCCTTCATTATTGGCATTTTACTCCTGGACAGTATCAAGACATGCTCCAGAGGTTGGATAACAATAGACAGGAAAAGAGACGTATAGGGGACTGTATCAATGTGTACGTAATTCATATGAAGTTCTATGTAAAGTGAATTCGTTAATCATTTGAGAGCATATTGAAGGGAATTTATATTAGTTGAAAATGGGCATGTATTTCGTTAAGAGCGTGGTATAGAATCTCTGCAAGTGAGCAAAACTCGGTCAGTTATTTGAAATGGCAGATAGAGTAAACTTCAGTAACGAAATTTGCCAGGTCATAAGCTTGGCAAAAGCAGCGTTTGCTCTCACCTTTCAAGCAAAGAGGTTATTTTGAAGTCATATAGAGTGAATGTAGCTACTTGGATTGATATGTATATTATGAGCGGTTGCAAGCTTGTGTGATTTGAAGACATATATTCTTACCTAGTAAATTTTGCACAGTATCTTTATAATTATTATTGCTCTAAGGAAGAGACTTTAAACTGAGAAAACAAAAACATCACGGACTTCTTGTCTAGAAAATTAAAAGGTACAAAACTATCATGTTGTTTTGGACATTTCAAATTCTATATGATATTTCTGACCTTGGTGTTTGTTAAATATGCCAACGTCGGTGTATGCAAATCCCAGTCCATTTTCGATAAGAATAGAGTTGAAACCCTGGCTGTCCCAAATCATCCTAGAACCCTGGGCATCATTGGAAAGCAGTGTCTGAACACTAGGTAATTTACTCAGGCTAAAATAAGACATAAATAAAATATATAAAACATAAATAAATGAAACGTTTTTACATATACCAAGTAAAACAGGGGTTTAAACGCAATTCTTGAAATAATACTACGGTTTCATTTCAACATCAAATTTGATCACGATAGTGCGAGCCTTACACACGAATACGTTATGAAAACCAAACTTTAGTCAGTGAACAACATTTATTCTACAGAAATATCATAATTCCCACACCGCGCGAATTCGGTTTGTTTTTGTAAATTGCATGCATGCAAGACGAGCTTCATAAAAGGCTCTGATGCGTTCATCGGGATTGAAGTTTGCAATAATTGTAATTACTGAATACACATGAGGCAGCAACAGATTTTGCTTCAAGGGTCACCGTGACACCATTTGATCCTTGTCTTATTCTCCAGCTGACAGATGTAGGATTGGTGCAAAGATATCGGGTGTGCATGATGGCCTTTGCGTTTGAAAATTGGACTATTTTTCCCGCTTAAGGTTTGTTTACCATATTCTACCAAAACAATATTTCCGAAGGAATCAGGTGTTCGGATTTATTGACAGGTGCGAGTGCGGAATTCATGTAAAAACAAATTATAATCTCTCACGATTTACTTTATGTATGGTCAACAACTGCTTGCAGTTATATAATACTGGAAAAAGGTGTTGAAAGAGATTTTGTACTTTCCGATTTTTCAATAGCGGGTGTGAGGAACTGGGTAGCATCGAATGGGCTACATTTTAGCAAATACCATATTAGGCTATATAAACTTCATCGCCATTAAATGATTTACTTATAGAGCTTGAGTAGACAGTTTATAATACAAGCCTTTACAGATCATCTATGTAAAAGTCACACTCAAGAGGTAAAAGAGCACATGAAACGTGAAAGCAGCTTAATTGCAAATGCAGTATACAATAAGAACAGGATTTTGAATTGTAAAACAAAAAAAAAATACTTTTAAATATTCAAAGCCGTTCAGATGATTTTGTTAGCAGGTTCCAAACCACCCAACAAAGTCACATGGCTTTACGTTTTTGCTGTCTTGTTTATATTTTTCAGTGTTTCTTAAGTATTTTTATTTTTTGGTTTACTTGTTTTTAGAGGTCGGTGGGGGAAGTTGTATTTTTCAAGAATCTAAGAATCTGTATGGAAAATTTAAATTTTCAATTTAAAAAAAAATTGGATGCCCCCTCCTCTAATGTTGCGTCTCAAATGGACGTTAAAAATAACATCCTCTTGATTTAGACACGCAACCGTTATACATAAAAACTTCATTGAGGTGGCAAAGCATACGTCAGCCTGAACCAAACTGAAATGCTCCCCTTGATATCTAACTAGGATGTGTCTCTAAGAAAAGCGAGACAACCATCTAGAAGAGGCATACCTACTCAATGGACATGAAGTTGCTGGGTTGTGATAACTGTCGAAATAAAATCGCCATTTTCACTCATGTTTACGTGTATGCCAAACTAAAAATGTCATAACGTATGACTCACAACGCGTTGCCTTTCAATTAGAAAAGTCAAAAAGCAATGCGTTGTTTCTGACAGTACTTAAGCAATCCGAAACAATCCAAAGAGATAAAAAGCAACGCGTTGCTAACTTTGCTAAGCTAACCAATCAAGAAAGAGCAAAAGCAACACGTTGGTTAGACAAACAATCAGGAGAAAAGAACTAAGTAATGGGTTACTAAGCTAACCATTCAGAAAGGAGAAAAGCAACGCGTTGCTATGAAAGCAATGCTAATGAATCAACCCGTTGCTCAAGTATTGTCGGGAAGCAACGCATTGCTTTTTTACCTTTCTGATATGCTGGCTAAGCAACGCGTTTCTTTCCGAAAGCAACGCATTGTGAGCTTTATGACCTTTTTATACGTTTGTGGTTTTGGCTACTATATCTGGCTGACAGAAATCGCTGTATTGACACTGGAAATCTAAATTTCTTTCTTTTTCCCCAAATTCAAAACAAAATTTAAAAAACAACGATATAATGCTTTTAAACATTGTACTTGTGTCATTTCAAACAATCCATTATATTAGTGTCGCCGGTAACTTGAACGTTTTATAGCGTTTTCCGTAGATGCAGTAAGCCTGCCTGATACCAACTGTAAACTAGCCAATATGCGTGCGTGAAAATGTGTAGTTCTTTTTTATTTCATGGATAAATCTAGTATTCACGGATTAGACAAAATATACGGGTATATAATCCAGCCACCCTAATGCCTCAGGATACTGATACTTTGTTATAAGTCTCCAATATAAGGCAGTTTATCTTTGTTCTGCTCTCCTTTTGTCACGTCTCTTACTTAAAGGGGCATTTCGTGATCCACAGCTTCGTCACCCCCTCCCCTCCGACGTACCTAAAAAAATGGAATTTTGTATCATCATCTGAACTGACATTGGGCTAAGTATAGTATGTGTGCCCAATCTGACGTGCAAATTTGATCGTGTCTGCAAAAAATTGCAATTTTGTATTGCGGACAGATATTACAGTACAGTGATCTATGGCACACTGGGATACAAAACTTTGCTCATAGCACCAAAACGCAAGATCAGAATCAACAGAAATTTGTGGATTAATACACCTTTAAATATACTTTTTGGGGCAAGGATTGATACTATTACGCAGACGGTTTCGAGCTTACCTTGCCCATGACCAAACTATAAGGACACATTATATCATCAAGTGGCTGCTCTTAATATCTACATTGTATTCATATTAAGTTTTTAATGCATTTAAGGGCTAATATATCAACCAACTGTACACTTATCGTCGTCCGAAATTGTTATTTTAATAATATCTATAATGTAATGGTGGTGGCGAGTTGGCACCATTAGGGCGGTAATGAAGTAATGATAACAATTTGGCGCCCACTTTTCGTTTTACCTCCCACTTGGCAGACGCGCTGTTATTAGTTTGAGTCTACATGTTTAAATATCAGGGGCGTATTTCTTGAAGTGCGCCCTCTTTTTTTTTTGCAGAAGACATGGCGCCGGCCTTACTTTTTTGTGGGCGCCTGTAGCAACCTGTAGTACCTATGTTGCCTATATTTTACTTCGTTGTGTTGTTTAGTGCGTGAAAAACGAAAATCAGATTTGCCCCCCCCCCCCTTCAGAATGTCAAACTGATTGGAAAAAAACTGGTGTACCTGGCCATCGCAGCGAGCCGGATAATTTTACAAATTGTGGCGGCAAACAAATAGTGACTGGCGCCCCCTATGAAAAATCCTGGATCCGCCCCAAAGATAACCCCATTAACTCGCCGAGTTGTAAGAAGTTTTTGCAGCTAAGGTTGGATCTATAGGTGCAATGATGATACTTACTGATATTTGGTTGTTCATGGGTTGAATGTGATTGGAAACTAGTTTATCCTCGTCTAAAAAAAAAATAAACAAGAGTGAGGGCTGAAGACAGAAAATCGGAGACCCAAGACACAACATATACCAGAGTACAAGAATACGTGCTTACCGTCAACATGGATATACGATGTGGGCGAAATGGCGATATCTCCATCGTTCGTGGAGGCAGGCGCTTGTACGCTACTTTGGGGCAAATGCACTAAACCAAGTTGGCCTGGACTAATAAAAAAAAGAGATCGAGAGAGAAAGGGAAGAAAACGACAGAAACTGCAGGGATTTCTCGAATATTAGTTCCAACTATCTGAGGATGCAAACACTCATCAACTGTCGGCTGTTAATATATAAATAACGTTGATATTAGACAAAATTGCACTTCTCATGGCATTTTCAAATGCTGCAAGAATGTAGATCACCCAAACAATTTTTATGTGCTCAATGACCATGCTAAAGAGGAAATTACCTTTATGAGATGCTTCCATGCAGACGAAAGCTTTGAATCAATATTACGAATGGTTAACTTTAAAGACATTCATGCACGGCAAATCGTTGAGCAATCCTCTCACTTTGCAGAAATCAGCTGTTTCTGGCTGTTATTCGAATGTGGTTTCGTTGTAATTTCGGTATATGCTACTCCTAAAGGATGTTACATTTGGGCATTTAGCAGATTAAAGAAGTAACATTTACTGAGAAGTCAGAAAGTTGTTTGGCTTGTAATATTTTGGTCTCATCATGTACGCGGTGTATTGCATAGGATGTTCCTATATTTAAAAAGGGGGAAACAATTGCCCAACATCCCATTGGGACTGTTAAAATTTATTGAGTCCTGGGAAGGTTTAAATGTCATAAAATATTGGCCCTAAATAAGGATATCTCGTTTCTGTACCGGCTGCGCTGATTCCGTCGAATTTCCTCAGCCCTATTGTGCATGCTTGTTAAAATACATGGATCGCATCACTTATTATATCGCTATAAAGCAGATTCAACCCGTTTGTTCCAACGCGGTACCCTTCTCATAAGGACCGCTCAATGGATTCTGTCAATATAAAATTCCGTGTAACGTGCAAGTACTACTTATGGAAATCAATCAACATCAAGAAGTAATATCAACAGAAACGATAACGCCTTCTGAAAAATAGATTGGTCGCTGAGTATCGCTCTTGGCACTAACAGTAAAGAAGCAATATTATTTTCATTCACATTTAATATCGAATCAACTTTCATACTAAATGAAAGCTATATCAATGGCCTATAGGAAAACCTTTTAAGAGCAACATGAAATTGAGATCATTTGAGACCCATATTTTGTATCTCAGAGATGTTTTAAAGTACTAGAAGCGGGTGCCTTCCAGACACAACAGAATACGTGTAAATGTTTTCATGGCCTATATAACACCTTTCTAGCAGACTGGAAGAGGTATACAAGGATATCCCGTTACAGTAATGTAGTAGCTAGTTCACACGAAATACTTCTCAAGCATTTTACCTTCGTATCAGTTCGAATTCTGGTAAGGTCCTCCTAGGTAAATTTAAGTGATGCAAGGGCAATTCCTATTACGGATTTGTAATCTTTCTTTAATATTTTCTCGAATTCCTATCGTATTGTAGAACTGATAAAAAGTGGTGGCTATGACCAAAATAAACCCTCGATCTACTGCTTCATATTGGTGATATACCCTACAAAACTGGCATAAATATAAAACTTTGAATCTCATATTTGTATTAGGTTTTACCTAACATCTCCATGTGAAGTAGCGAAAACATCCACATCGCCAATACTGAAATAAGTGTAGTTTCCTTGAGCAAGTGTCCTCTGGTGCGCATTTCGTGCACATTTTGCTTTCTTTCCATAAATGCAAAGTTTATAAAATGATTTAACAAGTAAGACACGGTACTGTTATGGGCGCGTAGCTTAGTGTATATTTAAGCAAATAAAACATGAACTATCTAATCCTACATAATTTACATGTAAATATAGAAACCAAAAAATCAATACTTATTACATTACCCATTTATTGCCGTAACGAAGCACGTTTACCATGTTTACGTAAAGCATATCAAAATGTCGGACTATTGCGCATGTAGTCCATAAGCTAATGTCTGTACGGTAGTGACAAATCAAATCGAGTTTGTTGCACCCTGACTAAATGTGCTGGCAAAATGTCATTTATGACAAAATAGTTCCAAGGACATGTTAAATCACTTCCTGCCTTTTCACATTGAAATGATGTCTTTCAACACCATAGATTCTATGGCTCAATTGTGTCCTATGTCGCAGCGGGAGAGAATTTCAGTCAAAAGTAATCCATGCGCAGTTTAATTTTAAAGAACCTAACGATGGACATTTTTTGTATGAAAGAAAGCTGAATTATAAGAACTCTTTCGGCGATGGCTGCCGTGAAGTGTTGTGTGCGCGACATACCCTGTCCTTGGTTAACGTGCCCTTGAAAGGAAAATGGTACTTAGCGCGTAATAGTTTTAAATGAACTAAGTGCGACTAGCCCAAAGCGTACTTCGAGGATTGGCCGTCAGAAAGACGACATTTTTCCTTTGTCACTATTGGAAGAAATTGATGCCAAAACAGTATCTGCAACTAAGTACAACTCTCTCCATGTATGTTGACTTCTAAAATGGTAGTTGTGTTTGTGCAGCTCTGAAGATTGTTGTAACATGTCAAATTATAAATGAATTACAAGGATTTTAATAACTCAAATGTTATACATCTTCTCAACCTTCTATTTGAGAATTTACACTCGGTGAAAATTCTTGTCTTGGCAATTTAGTTTGTTCTCAGCAAATGCCTCCATGATGCAAATACAAACGTGCAACGGCAACTTAAAAATGACGCAATCCTTGCAGTTCGCTCAAACGTGGTCAGAGAAAATCCACATCCTGCACTTGATTTGTTTTGACCATACCTATTATAGAAAGTCTACTGTTCCTTGAAACATGGTGAAATCTTTTCTTCCTTTGTCAACAGAGAAACTCAGTGCAGTTCTTAGATGAACAAGATAAGACACTGCTCATATTCTTCTCTGACTGTGAACATCTTCTAACATGTTTTAACTCAGGAAGTTCACACACTCTTAGTCCTCAAGTTAACTGCTGTGTCAATCAAATAAGCCATGGTTGTTGCAAAGCACTAGTTTTTTGTATTCTCGCCGTGGGTGTGACTTTGACCTCATTCATCCCAGCAGGTTATGTTTAATATCCTTATGACTTGCATGTAACTTGAAGTTTAAGAACAAACAGTATAGCACAGTTTCAAAAGTGTCTCTCCACATCCGAAGACGTTTCAGTATACGTGTATGATTTCATGCCGATTCGAATACGGAATCACTGTAATACCTCATTTGCATATTTGGAACTTCTATTATTAAATCTCTACTATAAATTCCTCGCCTCGTTGACGAGATAATTAGGTGTGGTTCCTTTGGAACCCCCCACACACCTCATTGAAGCTTTGCATATGTGGGAGTAATAGTACACTGTTAAAAATAAACTTGTAACAAACAACAGGCATTTGACTGGCAGCCTGGACTCACTACATGCAGAACGTAAAATAACTGGAGTCCGTAAAATACGAAACCATTTTTGGTCAGGGAACGTAAAATAACGGCGTAAAATCGCAGCTTCAACGTTATTGTTAAACAATATAAGAATTAAAACGTTTGTACCATCACTCTGAACCAACTTTTTCACGTTGTAGCTATAGCATCATACAAACGTGTATTTACATTACACTGGTTTTAAAAAAAGTTATAGTTCAGACAAAACCATTTTGAGAAAACAAGGCAAAAAACAAAAGGAAAAATTGAAGAAATAAGATTTAAACTCAGTGTTTTTATACACTTTATTTTATTGGTCAAGCACACATCTAATGACACCCAATACGTATTCATCATATGACAACTTATACATGTACTATACATAGATTCGAACCAGGGCCTGAAGATTACAAGTCCTAAACCTTATCCACTAACGCTACATGCTTTACTTGATAACCAGAATGCTAAAATTAATCTATCTATATAGTATATATATATATACCTATATATTGTGTGTAGTGTTTGTGTGTGTGTGTGTGCTATTTTTTTTTCAAATTAAACTAAATATCATACAAAAGGAGAACAGACGGTTTTTTTAAAACTATTTTTTAAAAATGCTAGAAAAATAAATTTTGCATTTAATGAACGTTAACTTACGGCCTTCTTTAACACATTTCATATGTACAACGATTTTCATAGTTCGTATTCTTACATGAAAACAAGTAAGAAGAAGTCACGACAGCAGGACAAAAGGAAGGAAGAAAAGGAAAGGAGGGAAGTAAGAAATACGGTAGGTTGAACGACTCCCAAGGGTTGGGAAGGATGAAATCCGGAATAAAAATGGTTGTTACCGTCAAGGGAGGAGAAAGAAGGAATAAGAGGGGCGGTGTGTATGAGAGCGAGAACTGAAGGTGCAAGAACAAGAGAGGCGAAGTGACTGGAGGACGGGTGAAAAATGGAGGAAGGTTGCAATACAAGGAGGGAGGACAAGAAGGGGACAGGAGGAAAATTGTCCAGCGAAATGACGAGGAGAGTAAATGGAATAAAAGAGCAAAAGGAGAAGGAAGCAGGGAAAGGGCGACAACAGAGTGGGAGACGTGACGAAAAGGTCAGAGACGACGTTATGCGGGAGACAGGTAACAGAAAGACGCAGGGGATTTACAAGGCGGGAAATAGGAGTTAGGCATAGGAAGGAGAGGTATCAGGGAATGAGAGAAGGGGGACAGTTTAGCGTGAGGGGTCTTGGTGAAGGGAGCGAAAAAGTGAGAGAATCGGAGAGAGTAAGAACTAGGGACGAAGTAAGAGCATGAACAGGACCTCTGGGAGTGACGAGAAAGGAAACCAGGGGGGAGGTAGAAGAAGCCTGAGGGAGAAAAAGGCGGAGGACGGGAAATGGGTAGAGTAATTGAGAAGCAAATGAAATGAGAAATAGGCAGAAGAGTAGAGTGCAAAGGCGATGACCTGACGATACAACAGGGTGGGCAAAAAAAGTACAAAACAGGAGCTCGGGAAAGTGATAGAAAAAAAATAAAGAACGACAACTCATAGCGGGGAATTAGAGAAAGTCAAAGTTCAAAAGAACGTAATCTTATTATGGAAATATAATACCTGGTCAGCGTAATACATAAGTACCTTTCTCAAAATGTTTAGTAGTATTTAGCCACTGTTTAATTTACATTTTCTGCTTCCATTGTAATTATATGTTAGGTATAGGTATAATAAGCTTAGAAGGTTCTTGAATATTGAGGTTTACCCGTATTTAAAAAAGGTAAAGTCCCTGGTATCATTAAGAACCATTTTTAACCGTTAACAATTAATAATACTATTCATTTTATAATATACTACAGTACATTTGCAAGCGTGAGTGAACAGTTTCTTGTAACACACACACTGCCTGTACATTGTATTTACTACAGTTGTCTAATTTCCGGTCTTTCTTATTGATTCTATTCATTTTTGCCATTTTAAGTTTTAAAATTGACGGTTTTGTTTTATTGAAATCTTTGCTGTGCTGTGGAATTATTTATCTTGTTAACAATAGATGTTATACCCAATACCAAATTGTGAACTCTTTTCGTGGGTTTATGCATTCAATTTTAAAGTGTACCATCCTGATTATCATAACGTGTACGGGCCAAATACGGGGATTTTGCCATCAAAATGCATATCGTTTCCGAAGATACAGCATGACGGTAGAAAGATCATTGTGAACTTTTGCGTATATAATGCTGTTGTAAATGATTTCATACAAAAAGAATAAAATTACTACAGTCTCTAAGCGGGCTTTCTCTGAACCTCAACCTCGCTTAGAATTACCATGGTAGACCTACTTTTAAAGATTAGGCGCGTACGATAAAGTATGTACGTCGGTTTGGTGAATTTTACTTGACAGTGTTGGCACCTCTAAATCCTAGCTCTAGTCTTATAACCCTACTCTAACTCTAACCCTAATTCTAACCCTAACCCTTATCATTAGCGTATTTCTAACCCTAACGCCAACCCTAACCCTAACTCAAACTTCTAACCATAACGATTGCTATGATAGTTAGAGTTAAAAATAAACTTGGTGTTAAGGACAAAGCATGGTTAGGACCGGGTTAAGGTTAGCCCGATCCGGGGGATTTAGGAGAGTAGACATGTTCAAAACTAGTTGGGGTTTCTTATTCTATATTGCCCAACAAATTCTTCGAAAGGTCTCGGCAGGTGTTACCGTTAGTTAGATTATCTGCAACCGAATGATTAGAAACTCGTTGCCAGAAACTATCATGCACGATGTTTTATGTTAAGAATTTTTCAGAGTTTTCTTTCAGATATTTTGGGGGACTAATAGACGACAAGGAAGGCTAAATAACACATAAGGACCCATGAACATTTTATAATCCATTCATGATTACTACTTACGGACTGAAAAAAAAAACGTACGAAAAGTTTCTAGAATAAGCCATATAGGCATCACAGATCAGTAAAGAAACGACGAACGTACAACAAAGCAACACAATTGTAGCGAGATATATTTTCATTGGCAGAGGTTTTCCTTAAACCTTACCCAGACCGTGCAACTTCAAGTAACATTGACAATATTTGATCTTCAAAGAAGGTTAATGTACGTAGCACATTTAAAAACTAATTTTAACAGATATATAGTAACAAATTTAGAGGTTTCTTTATCCTTGTAACCGAGTTTACATTTACCAAGTTTGTCCTTGTTTGTTGATTTCATCTGTTGGTATTTTCCTCGTTGGACCTGGTAATTATTTTGTAGAAGTTCAATGCACACAAATGTCCTATGGATCCTTAACAATATCGCCCATACCTGGCGCGCTTTTTTCGCACACATCTCAGAAACGTTGGGATAAAGAGCTGAACAATTAGCGAAAAAAGGATTATTATCATCATTTGAGTTTTCGCACTGACGCGTGAAGACTCACAATAAAAGTACCGCGTTTTTGCTCTCGAGAAGCTACCGGCTGACATGATTGGTTATTCATAGGACTAGGTGATCTAATTAACAATAAGAGGACATGCTAAGATAAGTTAAGGTACATCCAGATATATATATAATATATATATATATATATAATATATATATATATATATATAATATATATATATATATATATATATATATCTATATATATATATAATATATATATATATAAAGATGGGAAAACGGCGTTTGTACATTTGGGGGACTGGATTCCAATACTTTTTGATGCACGCTTGATTGAAGACATTAATAAATTACCGAGTAAAGGAATTTTGGGGGGGCTGAAGGCGGGATTCGAACCGGCGACCTAAAATTAACTACAATGAGTTGGTTTAAATTACTAAAATTTATGGGTTTGCATCAATAATGATCCGGCAGTACATAAAAATACTGTTTGCTGATTAGAGTAAAGATGTTGGCTATTAGGGATCAACCCCACGTATGGCTTTAATAGTCACTACGGGCTGACTAGCTCAGTTGGTAGAGCACTGGTCTCGCAATCCAGAGGTCGCCGGTTCGAATCCCGCTTCAGCCAATTCTTTAGTCATGTTTAATTTATATATATATATATATCGTCGCTGGCGGGAAAAAAACCTAATATGTAACTCCAGAGGTTCAAATGCAAAACCACAGATGTAAAAGTGGGCCCCAGGCTAAAAATTCATATGTGCATTTTGGTCACATCGGATTCTAGCTTGAATTTCATGTCAATATGATCGTAAATATATTTAAGTATTTAAGAATCTGGAGTAAATAATATCGAAATTATATAGAAGGAAAACCTTTCTTGTGAAAGGCATTACAGTAACTATTCAGTTTTGGTGTCTCACGAAAAATGTTACATAAGAGGTTTTATCATGTTACGGTTTTTACTACATGTGAGGTTTTGCTATTAAAGGTCAAATGCACATATGAGCGTTTTTACCCGCCCAGCGACGATATATATATATATATATATATATTTCGCTAATGTAGTCGTTAGGGGGAAGGTTTTAATATCATAGGTTTTTAATGAGTTGTACTACGGGCTGTCTATAACAAAATCTTCTTAGAGACAGCCCATATGACAAAAATTTTGCAATAAAATTATAACACTTCTATTGCATTATACCGTTATAATTCGCAATACAAGGAAGGCGTTAGGGGGAAGGTTATATTTCCCCCTAACGCCGTAGTGAGTGAATATCAAAAGCTCACTTCCCCTAAGGCACTAGATAGCGATATATATCTATCTATATCTATATCTATATATATATATATA
>JAMKCH010017364.1:0-39527 GCA_023653785.1 Ophioderma brevispina
ACATCCACACCGACACACACACCCTGAAACACCCCCCACACACACACACAACACACACCACAAACACATACACTTAACTCACCGTTAGTTCTTGTCGGTCGCCTCTTACCCTCTGCCTTTTCTTTTTCTTTTATAGCTTGGAATTTTTTAAATTGTTTATCAAACTGATACCTGCAGAAAAGACGCATAATTGACAATGTTGTAACAATAGTTACTATCATAGCATTACTTAACTTACATGAGGTACATTATGGGTGTAAAACAGATCCTTACCATGTTAATTATATTGCGGTGGTTTTTCGGATTGTGGGTTTTTTTTCTCTGAATGAGCCCATTGCGTTACACGCTCTGCGTTTTGCAGTGTCCTCGTCCAGTACACTGAAGTTATAGAAATTCCACACAATTTTAAAGCATCCCAAATCATTAATTGAATTGTGTGCTACAAAAAAGTCTGTACGTGTTACTCTATCTCTTAGGAAAACGAAGACCACGGAATATGTATAACCTTACATTTACCATGGAGTTATTAGTTACTATAATAACTCCATGCATTTACTGCCATCATGGAATTGAATTCTCATATAGTGGAGAAGCTAGGACCCAGGTCAAACATCGTTTACCCTCACTACAGAAAGGTTTGACACCTTTGGTAGTTAGTATGGACCCTCTATATCAACGCTAGGTAGGTAGTACTCTCAAATTGTGGTGTCACTTTTTCAATAGGGGGCAATTTAAGTTTACACAGGGGTCAAACTTTTAAAATGCTCCAATCATGTTGAAATGTATACCATATTGTCCGTCTAGTCATAAGGATTCCAAAAATGTATAGTTTGTACCATCTAAGAACAATGGTTTTGGAGTTAGTGTAAAAATGGCTGAAATGGTAAAAAAGGTCAATTTATATTTGTACAGGGGGCAAAATCAGAAGTTGTTCATCTAGCTTAATGTGTCAAAATAAGGAATAGTTTGTACCATCTACGGTGTATAGTTATCATGTTATGCGACAAAATAGGTCATAGGGCAACATAATCCAATTGGCATTGACCTTCTTTGATCCTTATCTCCGTAAGTAAACATTTAACATAATCAAAACTATACTTTTTTGGAGTCCTCTTACCTCAGGCAATACTTTGCAAGTATTTAAAATATAATCAGATTAACTTTTAATGGTGACCCCTGTACAAATTGAGATTGACCTTTTTTACCATTTTAGCCATTTTTACCCTATAACTCCAAAATCAATGGTCGTAGGTTGTACAAACTATACATTTTTGGAATCCTTATGATTAGATGGACAATATGGCATACATTTCAACATGATTGGGGCATTTTAAAAGTTTGACCCCTGTGTAAACTTAAATTGGCCCTATTGAAAAAGTGATACCACAATTTGAGAGTACTACCTACACTGTTAAAAAAGTTTCCGTAAATTTACGGAAATTTCTGGCAGCAGTATTTGCAGTCATTTTTAGGGTAAATTTACAGAAATTTCTGTCAATTAACGGAAATTTGACAGTAATTTACAGAAATTTGTCTCATATTATGGAAAAAATGTGTATTTTAACAGAATTTTTCAGTAATTTGAAATTACGGAACCAAAAAAAAATTCCGGAAATATTGCTGCCAGAAATTTTTGAAATATTTCCGTAAATTAACATTTTTTATGTTTTTTGTTTTTTATTTTTATTGTTTTTTGTAAAACAGATTTTCCGTAAATTTACGGAAAATCTGTTTTCTTAATTTACGGAAATTTTTAACAGTGTACCTGGCATTGACATAGAGGGTCCATACTAACTACCAAAGGTGTCAAACCTTTTCTGTAGTGGGAGGTAAACGAATTCCTTAAATAAGGCCCCTGTGATATTCTGCTCCTGCTCTAATATGCTAACGTGGGCCTGGTTTCCAATACTTTCCATCGATTTGAAATGCAGACGTGTGCATGGATGTAGATAATGGCAAGGTCGTTTGCCTATTGTATTTGTGAAAGCCCATGTAAAACGACCCTGTCCAACAATTTTTGGTGTGAACAAATAGTGCTTGGGTGACCTACCGACTAACTGGATAAGAGGACATTTCCAGCAAAATATGTCCCTCCCATTTTTTAAAAACAATTTTACCAATATATTAAATGAAACCTGGAGGAATAAGCCGTAAAAGTCATCTTCATGTAATAATATGCTTTTGTATTATCTATCTTGCATGACAGATATCCGAGTATATGCTTGTTTATGGGGCCGATCAGGACAGCAGGCAAGTTCAAAACTTAGTTTGTTTTCTTTTCTTTGTTCAATAAACCTTCGAAATGTCCTCGGTTGGTATTCTACAACAAAGTGCAATTTTATATAAATATGTATCCTCAGAAAATCTCCTCGTGTCCCTTTAAATGAAGAAGACCGTTTTTGATTAAGTTGAAATGCATGTCACAAATAGATCCATGAACATGTTTGTGAGTTAGTTATGTTTAAGGTTATACAACCTTATTCTGCATGTTTTAATATATTTTGACCTCATTTGACCGTCTGTGACCTCTAGGTGACATTGAACTTGACCTGTGCAGGTGGTTCCATATCCAATTGTTTTCCAAATTTAATTCTCTACCTCTCTGCTAAATTTGATGCTTTTATAACAAAATGCACAATTTTTACCAGTCTGCTTAAAGAGACATGAGGAGATTTCCAGAAAGAAGCGCCCCCATTTTTTGTCGAACCCCGGTTTTTTTCATATTTGGAATGCTTACCAATGTATTCGATCACACCTGAAGTGAATTAACCGAATACGCCGTCTTTATGTAATAAGATGATGATTTAGTACTTTCTGTCGTGCACGACAGAAAGTCAAAGCATGGTTTTCTATCGGGACGATTGCGATAGCAGGCAAGTTCAAAACAAGGTTTGCGGTTTTCTTTTGTACTTGTTTGTTCAAGAAACCTACGAAACGTTCTCGGGAGGTGGTCGACGAACGATCCAGTGAAAATTCAGAGAAATTTGTATCCTAAAAAAAATCTCCTCCTGTCACTACAATGTTGTGGTAAATATGGCCAACTTCGGGACATTGTTCTCTTTTATTTTCATTATTGCATCTATGTTTTCACTACGACAAAACAAAAGAGCGGTAAAAAGTATTGCTGAGGATACGGGTGTCTGAATTGAACTTACCACGGGTCTTTTTCCCTCTGTGCCTTTCGTATAAAATATATCACTGTTATGAGAAATGATAATATAAAAAATCCTAGTACCGATGCCCCGACAGCTATTCCTATTGTGATCCCGATATTTCTGGAAAATACAAGGAAAACAAAGCAAATGAAAACGAATCTGTTAGGCAATTTGATCAGTGTTTGTGCCGCAAAATCTAATTTGATCAAGAATCTCTTGCCTGTTGCCACCCAAGTTTCATGACTATAGCCTATATAGATCTCCAGATAATAATTATAATTCTAAACTTAAACTAAGATAACTGACACACACACACACACAACACACACACACACACAACACACACACACACAACACACACACACACACACACCACACACACACACACGATAAGGTATCTTCCTATACACGTTCAGGCTGGAAAAAGTACCATACCATAGATAATCTTCCCAGATTCAGGCGAGACAAAAAATCGGGAGACTTCCTCTGCACCTGCTCACTGGAAGATTACACCTACAGCCTACTCTCGCCGTTTCAATGATGACTTTCATCTCACTCAATAATCTACATAAAATTATATAATGCTTGGTTCCTAGTTCTTCGCATTTAAAAAAAATCAAATTAAACAAAACTATATGGCTGATTGTTCACATTTGCCCTGTCCCTGTTTAACGGGTATAACCGAAGTAACTCTATGACCGAAAAAATTATTACCAACACGAACAATATTTACATAGTTCAGGAGACCATGCAGCTACAATGAAAATATTTTTCTATTTATATTTATTACGGTCCAATAAAACCGTACGTGTATATACATTGTATGATAAAGAACGGAGTGAAAATATAGGATCGTAGGTAGTGTATGCAACTTTCCCGCGACATTTTTCTTTATTTACGTGTCATATAGCAGAAGGCCAAACTAGGCTGAAGTTCACGAATGACGTGGTTTACTTGTGTTTGTTTTACTTTCTATATATTAAAATAGCTGAAAAAGGTTCACTCAAGATTAAAAAATAATGCAATTCGTAAAATTCGTTCTAAAAGAGTAGTAATCACACAAATCACTCTATAAACACTGAAAAAAGTGAAATTCTACTCGGTATGTACCTACATTGATCACTTTTAATCTTCAGTGATCCTTCTATTTTATTGATCTTTGTTAACATTCATTTTATAAATGTTAGAATATATCCTCGTTGACTGTATGAGCGACGTCGGGGTATAATGATAGGGGTGAGACAACGCGTCAGCGCCCGGTATCGCGATGCGGCAGGGGTTGCCTGAGTGTGAATGATGTGAACACGTTTGGCAAATAATTCTTTATATCTTCTCCCTCTTTCCCCCGTCTTCTCCTCATTTATTTTTTTTTTGGGGGGGGGGGCAAATACAAGGGGACGGCCGCCGCCATTGCCCCTCCCCCGTCCGTTACGCCGCCCCTGATTGATTGTACCATTACGTAACTTACTTTCTCACGCACGGTTCACGTTCAATGTATAAAAATTACGCACCCAAATCAGTTGCGAACTCCAGCAAGGAAGTGATCAAGTTTATGATTAAATCACACATTATTATTTGGATAAATCTCAAGTCAACGTCATTGACAGCTATTGACCGCAGCAAACGGTCAGCCGACCAGGCCACGTTAATTGTTAATATTCGTTGTGTGGAAAGGTAATCAAAAGTTAACCTCAAAAGAGCAAGAACCCCATAGATTGAATTGTGATAGAAGTACAATTTATTCAGGAAATAAAGGGTGTGTTGGGCAAAATTCACACATAGTTATTTAAATACACTTGGGCGATTTCATTTCAACTATAGTGCTATACCAAATAAAAAAGAAAAGATACTAAATATTTACAAAGTAAATGCATCTTTAGAAAAAGTGTTTTCGAAAATAACGACACAGATATGAGAATACCTTCAGCCACAATTTTAACTCCTTGAGGTCTACCAACTTTAAAGTATTTCTGATTGGCTCATTACATGCTATAATATGGTATAACCTCCGAGTAACCAATTCAAAATAGGACTTCTATATCTGTATAAACTGTCTCAATCCGTGAGTAGAGTAGCCATAACTATTGTATACGGATGTCCAACCTAGTAGTAGTTTAGCATTGTCAAATGTCGGTAAAATGTTTTGGTAGGTTTAAGGACATGATAGTGTATTGAATTATTATTGTGGATTAATCAGATATTAACATTTTAGCAAAAGGCTTGTCAACTTCTTAATATGTACACAATTTAACACAAAAGTATAGAGTAAAAATACTCTCCACACGTGTGATTTCAACGGAAAGCATATTTTATTAGTTTTAATTTGATGCAAAGATCATTCAACGAGCAATCAACGGTTTTGCGCTCTTTCCAAAGACTCATATTAAAATGAAATCAATGTCCAGAAGATTTTATAGAGTGTAGAAGAAATGTGACGTGGATTATTTTGAATGGATGATTTCTCGCATTTTTGCATAGGTTATGTCATGGTCTACCATGAAAGCCAAACCAAGCAAATGCAATTCTCATGCCATGAAGTAGTTTTCCTAAACGCAAAACAGAAGCGACAAGGACACAACGCAATACGTGGTATACGATCCCGGCCAAGAAATAGACGGACAGCAGATTGCTTCTATCCACAGTCAACCCACAGTTCCTTGGGAAGCTGATCTATATTGACCTGAACATGCTGAAGGACAATAACATCAGAGACATGGTAAGCACAAAGCTGACAGAAATGCTTCAAACAACCAATGCAAGTCAACTGAATGAGCTTATGAAGCTATGGATATACAATAATGCTATTGTATCCAAACTGACATAGGAGTTTACCATCTATAACTACCCAATTTCCCACATCGAAAGTCTGGAAGCTACTTGCACCAAATACCTGAAGCAAATGGGCAGGTATAAGCAGATGTACCACCACCGGTGCTCTGTATGGTCTGCAACTGAAAAAGCTAACCACTTAGTCAAATGTATGCAAGTAACTTTGTACCATCTAAACAAGTACTCTGCAGAAAATGCATGGAAAGTAAAAAAGACAAAAGTCAGATTGAATAGTGTAAAAGAATTAGAACAAAAAGAACGCCATATAATTCTGAATGAAATGGCCAAAGGTTAGACAGACAGAGCCGGACTTGGTTACAAAAAGAACCAAAACAGCTGATCAGAGACTTGAGTCGTCAAAGTCTTCGTCAAGAACAAAGGAAATTCCTCACCGGAATAGTGAGTAAAATATGTAGATGAGGAAGACATGTTGGTCTACCTTTACGGATGTGTGAAACAAGGTTTGCATTGAGAGTCTGTCTTGAAGGTCGACACCTCCAGGAAGAAACTTGTACATCTGGACGCCAGAGCTGCTATCTTTCCACATTGACGCAATTCATGATCAACTTCCTTCCCTCCCCTGCCAATCTGAAGCTGAGGGCAAGACCAATCTAGGACTCTGCCAATTATGTCATCGTCGTCATTACACACTGTTCTACATCCTCAATGGTTATAGCTATTCATTACAAAGCGGAAGATTCAATTGGCGCCGCGCCATGACCAAACACTAAAAGCAATCGTCACAGGTCTGGTACCGTAACGTCGTAGAGGCAAACCAGGAAACAAAATCACACCAGAGAATCTGAACTCCATCTCTATACAATAGCCTTTCGCGCAGCTGATGGTACAACCTATCGAAATCCAGTCTTACCAATGCCGAAGCCAGAGCCAACCAACATTCAGAAGGCAAATGATTGGCTATTCCTGATGGATGAGAAACACAAACAAATAGTGTTCCCTCCAGAAATCGCTGAGACAGCTAAGAGACCAGTTATCACCATCTTCTCTACAAAAACAAAGACGGCGATCATCATAGAGCTGACGGTAGCTATGGAGGAGAACCTATCCAAAGCACATGCTAGAAAGAAATGCAAATATCAAGATCTAGTGGCTGACTGAAAACATAGGATGGTCTACATGCTACTTACCTGTCTTCTATTAAAACTTCGCATACACAGTTGTTCTGTTCAGAACCACAGAATATTCCTCGGTTGCCATCGCACTCACACATCAAGTTGTAATTGCCGGTGGGTTCCCGGCACATGCATGCCGTACGAGGCATCGTCCAGCAAATAGTTACATCTTGATCCTCCGCGTTAAAATTCTTGAAGCATTGCTGTTTCCTATCATCTAACTCAATGGCTTGACATGTGCCCCCGGATTTGAGATATTTTACGACTGCGAAATGGAATAACAAAAAATGTCATTTAAACTATTGTAACACATACATGTGACGTCACACCAATGACTGATTTACTCAGCTCAACGCTTAATTATTTCGTGTTTTGATGTACCCCGACGGAATTTTGCAGTAATTAATTACTACACGTGAATTAAAGGCACATAATGGCATGAGAAAAAATTGCCATAATGTAAAGGACCCTTACTGAACTCACTTCCACGAGTTTGAAAACAATTTGGATGTTTACATTCTGTAAAAACAGTAAAAACAGTTAGAGTTCCAGGGGGAGGTGGTATTTTGTGGCAATTTCTGGAACAGAAAAGCAAGGTGTTGACATTCCTGACAGAATTTACAGTGTATCTAGCATGTTTTGCGACACAATTCAAAAGCATTCAGACCGGGATTCAGGCATTGTACTAATGTCAGCATCCTTGTTCGGTTGTTCCAGAAATTGCCACAAACTGCCAACTCCCCCCTGTTTTACTCTTTTTACAGAATGTTAACATCCAAATTGTTTTCAAACTCGTGGAAGTGATTTCAGTAAGGGTCATTTTCATTATGTCAATTTTTCATGCCATTATGTCCCTTTAAACCAACAATCAGTCCATTTTTCCAAATTCAAAATGCTATTTTTCCCCTCTAAATTGCTAGTGTTTGGTCATATCTACACCTCATTACTGTTCTTTGTGAAAAACAGACACTTCAGCATTTTAAAGTAGTCTTGAAGATGCCATTTACGACTGCATGTTTTTGACATATTTAAGCAATATGCAAAAAAGGGGCGGGGCATATGACGTCATTAATGAGGTCCGATTTTTGGGCACCCCTTCTAAGTTTGCTTTGTACACGCCAAGGAATGTCTGTGCCAAGTAATAAAAAATGGAGTACATATTTAATCGGACAATATTTGTATTAAAATGTATACTACAACGCCTTTGTGACACATAGGTAGAGGTGTAGAGTTTCAGCTTTGTATGATTTAAAAAATGAAGTGTCAAAGAGCTCTACAGTGCGCGCGTGTGTCAATAAAAACTCAAGATTTGAAAGAAAAATATTAAAAATAATTATAACACTGCTCGCCATTATATCAACACCCTTACAAAAGTAATTCCCACAGTCCCACTCTTCACCGCTTTATTTTTGTCGAGAGATAGAGCAGAGACGTTAATAACTAGTTATTAACGTCTCTGGATAGAGTACATTAAAGAAAGGAACTTAAGAATTTCAAGCTGGTCCGATTTGTAAAATCACATAAAGGTTTGAATTCAGTACAGAAGTCTTTGTGGATCATAAAAGAGGACACGAGTGGCAGGATTGGGCTTGCAATACGTATTATTTTAATTATGAAGAAAGCAGTGTAAATTGTTTGACATGGACATGAATTATTGTGATCATAGATTGTTTATTAAAGGGATTAGCAGCGATTTCCTAAACCTAACATCGAAAAAATCATCAAAATTCATATTTTTGTATTTTTGTTACTGGCATGGTTATGCAAACATAACCTGCAAGTGGTTGGCTTGAAATCCGTGTATTAAAGACAAAGCAGTACTTTTTATCTGATTCTTTAATTTCTATACTTGCGTATCAAAATTCCGACTTGAGATCAAAAAAGCCTTTCGGTGTGAGTATCCCAGATTTATAAGCGTAATATTGTGCATCATGGCCTGTACAGTTGGACCTCAAACACAAATATTTATTCTGTGCTAGTGTAAACCACAATCAGAGGTTCAGTGTAGATTTTGAGACGTCATCGCTGTATCAGTGTATGTCTATTTGGGGGAGACGTATGACAAATTTCCTCAAATACGTCATTTTTTTCACTATTTGGTGGTTTGTTTCTACATCAAAGCAGTTATATGGAATTGTACACACTTATCCCTGATTCATAAGTTAAAACAAATGCATTTCAACATTGTTCGATTCTCTCGCAATATCGCTGCTAATCCCTTTAAGTGTTTGAACTGATCTTCTGATCCATTCTACATTCCATTGTAATGTCAAGGTGCAATGCCCTGTCCAAAACTTGATTTCAATTCCAATGAAGGTCTTGTTTATTTAATATATCAGAATCGACCTACATGATGCTTTGAAACAACCGTTATTAAATGTAAGTCACGTTGTTTTCAACATTTGTTTCTTTTATGCATGCCTACGTTGTACATAACCGGCCATTGAGTCGAACCAATCCGATTCAGAAGGGCTTAAAAAACCTCTCATAACTTTTGAACCAAAAATCATACACCAAACAAAAACCTTATGAACATAGACACAAATTTGCGTAATTTTCTCAGAAAAAAATCGCTTTAAAATCCTGCGTTTTATTGACACATGCTGTATATGAGAGAACCTCCATTACAAATTAAATTTTAGTGTATGACAAATTAAATGACGAATTATGAATTTCTAGTTTGTCATTATTCATATGACAAATTATGAATACATTATTTGTCAAATAGTTTGTCAGGTAATTTGTCATGCATAGAAATGGGAACAAATTAACAAAAGCAATTTCATCATACATTGTCATGCAATTTTAAAGTGAAAATTCATAAGTCATGAACTTTTATCTGCGATGATAAACATTAATTGTATTAATTGAAGAAAATGATAATTAAACAGTTGTTAAAACAAACATTTTCATGTTAGTTTCCTTGAATGATAAAAACATTCAGTGTACATGACGCAGATTTCATGTGTCATATATGACCATTCATTTTTGACAAAGATTTCTGCGAATACATTTGAGTTATTCTCGCAAGATGTTAATCCGTTTGGGCTCTGCAGACCTAGATGCTTAGAGTTCTTTTTTCATAAAAATTATGACCATATTTGGAATGGGCATTCAAAATGGAAACAAGCTTAGTCTTAGGTCAGCCGTTCTTGAGATCGCTATACCCAAAATAACGCCCTAATTGCTTGCAACCGATAGATAGTGTATGCTTTATTTAAAACTAGCGGTTGCCCGCGCTTCGCGCGGACAACCGCTAGCTGATTTGAATGGGAGCGGTCACTAAACGGGTTGATTCCCCTTCACATTAAGCAATTTTTCAGAGACATTACAATTAATGTTCTCCAAGCCTTCTCCATCATTTGTCTTTATATGCCTCACACGTGTTAAATCAAGAGATGTCAAGATGAGGCCCCTTGCTCAACATGAGCTATGAAGCCAGGTGAACATAATGCAAAATGACCGGATAGCTAATTTGAGGGGAGCGGTCACTAATAAAGGTTGATCACATTCACATCATGCAAAACTTCAGCGACATTACAATATTTTCTCCAAGCCATCTCCTGTAGCCTATTTGCTTTTCGCTGCACCAAATTCACACTTCACTATGGCCTAAGAAAGCTGCTTAAATGTGTTAAGTCAGGAGCTATCAAGATTTCCCCCAACATTAGCTTATAATGAGCCCAGGAGGAAACTGGGCCAGCCAAAGACTTCCACTCCCAAAGACCCAATCAGTTGCGTAGCTGGGTCGGAGAAAAGTGGCCTCTAAGTGACTTAGTCAATCTGGGGAAAATGCGGTGGTGCAGATACCCCTTGGAAGAACATTGCGCGCAAAAATTGGGAAACCTTGAGGCAAAAAGCAGCCGTTTTGGAAGCATACCCTCACAATCGGGGAGATTTTTTTCATGGTGCAGGGTGACTTTTCACTGACCGCGTTTTTGCCCTCTCCCAACCACAATGTGCATACAGATGTAATGGCTACGTGCCCTGGCTGCAATGCTTCAAACAATAAACGTAATTGCCGGATAATAATATAGGTCTAATGTAAATATAGGCCTACTCTTGCTCGAGGCAGGGCAATACGCAGGAATTACTTTTTTGGGAGGTGAGCGGTGCGGACCCTCGAAAAAGTGGACTGTTGATAAGTGAATCAACCACCCGGTCTTTTGAACATCTCATCACCCTAAATGTGCTTTCTTGTCAAAATTTCTCTAATTACGCGACCTCTTAATCACAAATCAAGCAATAAGTGGACCTTTCGGCCCTTTGTGGAATTTTCCCCCTGCGTAGGGATCTGGTTCGAGGAAAGTATGTCAACTTTTAAGTCGCTCCCATTATGTGTGCAATAATATGTGGTGCCGACTATGTGTATAGGTTTAGCTTGGAGATCCAACCAGTCAATTTTTTTGAGCCATTTTTTAGATTAATGGAAATTCAACAAAATAGTATAGGTCTACGTGCGATCAGTATTGGAGAGTATGGATAGGACTGCTTCCTGGAGCAAAGAATATATGTTTACATTAGACCTATCACGATTCATTACAGTTAATCTTCGTAGGCGCAAATAAGGGTCTAACTTTAGTCTTCTGGTATGAACCTTTTGCATGTCAATTGGGTTATGGTAATCTTTTTCCAAAATCTTTACAAATGTTGAAAATTAAGTCCATCTCCTCAATCTGAAGCCAAAATTTTCCAAATTGGCGAAAAAGGTCAAAAGTTGAAGAAAACATACTAGTCTAACTTGTCAATCATGAAATTAAAAAAAAAAAAAAAAAAAAAGGGTCCTTTTTTTTTTTTTTTTTTTTTTTTTTTTTTCTCCGTGCCAAACCAAAATACACATTGGGCCCTTACTTCCCGAATTTCTCGGAGACAGGTACGCGTCCGTCCCTACCAAACCAACTTGAGACCACGAAATATCAATATTTTGTCATATACTCTCTTGAAACCAAAGATTGAAAAATAATTAAAAAAAAAAAATAAATAAAAAAGTACAAATTGGAGAAGGAAAGATTTAAACTCGCGAAATGGTGTTTAATCCACCCTTGTAAATCCAAGTTCGCCAGTCATGTTGCAAAAAATCAAGAACATAGCCTAATGCCTAAAATTACAACTTGAGGTTGATTTGACTTTTTAACATGCTGTTGTTTTTATCTATGTATTTTATTCTATTGAATTTTTAGTAAATTATGGGCCCAAATGAAACCACACATTTTACACAATACATAGCTGATTGGCAGAGGATGGCGGGGTACCGATGGCGTCATGTTTAGAATGTCCGCCCCATCCGGATTTCCGAGGCGCCGAGGGAAAGAGGGGGGGAAATACGATCCTTGAATTTTCTTTTCATTTTTACAGCTGACAGTAGGCTGTGGAAATGCACTGTGATAGTTTACCAGTGTGTGGTGTGTGCTAGTAACAACAATATTACATAATTGCCCCAGCCCCAATTTATAACGCATGTCACGTTGAATTGTCCCCTTAATTGTAAAACAATAGAGTAACAATTTTGCAAGAACCTGAATAAGATGATTAAAAAATACACCATAAGATGATTTCTTATTCCTGCTAGTGTTTTTCCGTGGGTCTTTATTTTTTAATATTTTGAGTAAATGACCAAATGAAGCTCGGGCTCAATACACGATACATGAGTCGCTATGACAGGTAAGATTACGTACACTCTCTCATGTTTTACATCTTTACCCCCCCCGCCGGATTTAAAAAAAATCAGTCAGTGATTTGGTCATCACGATTATAAAATACACATAGCTCCTATTACTTTGTTTGTGGCATCACTTGACTTCAATGGTGTTTGTATTTTATCAAGGACTTTTATGTCATATATTGACACAAAGAAATTGAATTTGCGTAACACAGTTATCGTGAAGTGTTTGGCCTATGTTTTGCTGTAGTAATTAGTGTATACCAGTACCACTATGTTCGGACTTAGACTGGTACCCTGCCGATCATAGCGGCTTTGAAGTAGTTAGAACTCGATGGTTATATACGTGCAAAAGAGTTAGAGGGCACCAGCGAATATCAGCGAGGGCAAACTTACCAGAACACGAATTAAGAAGTCTACAACGAAAGGTCACCGACTATTGCGTCAAAACTAATACGTTAATGACATTATGAACATGTATGAATTAAAATAGTTAGAATAAATCAATCTTGAAGATTTTAGTAGTTCTCCATGTTGTTCTCGTTTTTGATCACCACTTAAATAAATAATTTACATAGAAATAGCACAAAGTCAAAATCGAAGGACCATGGGTAATTAAGCCACCGTGGACGGCAACTCGTACCCTAGAAAAGGGTACCCTCAATTTACGTATGTACTCTTTGTTACAAACCACCGGCATCAATTACGCATCTATACTGTTTACCAACATGTTAGCTATGTTTACAGCACGTTATTTGCAATCTCAATGGAATCTAAATCAATTATCAGCAGTTGAATGTACATACACACCCCGAGCAATCGAGAGACACGATGCGGAAGGGTGATTTACATGAATAATGGTTAAACATTCAAATGGCGACCTCCTGGGTCAACATGTCAGCCTCCAGGGAAAAAACAACATGGCGAAGTTCGATCTTTATAGTATATAGATACCAATTTGTCCATTTAGCACCTGTAGTTTAATAAGATTTACAAGAGATAAGAGTAGCAAATAATGGCTAAATGGTTACATGGCCACCATTTCGGGGACTATTGCATCTTAACATGTGAAAAGCATGGTCTATTAAATCTTCCACATTTGTTGAGTTTCCTCTAATCCTATTGCCAGTTAGCTCACTATACTCGGATAACAACAAGACATAATTATATAGCAAATGACGTGTTCAACCAGACATAACTTTTTATGAGTTAGCTTTGTGCCGTAACCACGAATACTGTATCACTCCATGATGAATGAACTTGACTCAACAACCCGCTATGTGATTCACATTGGGCTGCATACGCTATCTCACAATGTTGTGTGAGAAACACTAAATATACTTTTCGTTTTGTTAGTGCCATGCACTGTTGCACTTTGAGTTAACACAATTATAGTAGATTCAACCCATCGTGTCACCTCTAGTACTTTTCCGTAGGTATGAGCATTGGATGAGGGGCATGTGCAGTGGGTGGAAATTAAAATTCCACGCTAAATCTATTGAAACATGCAGTGCGACAGCAGAGAAAAATCAATTCTATGCTTAATGAGAGCATTCAAGTCAACGTAAGCGCATTTATAACTACATTCTCAAAACATTCGCACTAATCGTATTTGCTTCAGTGGTATTCAGTGTAACAGGTGAGTTGAATGTTACTGATTTTGAGCGCCCGTGTTTTGGTTACCAAGGAACACAAAGGTCTTTGCACTCTCTTTGTAATAGTGATGTCAACATGAAAGGCCAGATTATTTTAGTTCGTTCATGAAACAGGTGAATCGGGCCACATATTTTCTTTTCTTTTTCTGCCTCCTCTCCCAACTAATCGACGCTGTCCAAAACTTTTCCTCTGGTGACACGATGGGTTGAATCTACTATAATGAAAATACTGCATGACCCGAACTTTTATTATGTTTGGAGGCCATACATGTTTTCGAATGAAACGTGCCGGCCTCGAAACTTGTTATTTCACTCTTTTACCATACATTGTAGCACGATATCTTGATCTGAACCCTCTAAACAAATTCAGTGTTTTGATGCAAAGAATTATGCTACACTGAGAACGGGCATAACTAATGCTTCTCAAAAATAGAGGGCTTTAGAAATTACTAGCAAAACACACTTACATGGGAGTTGTAGAGAGCACCGTCCCCCGCCTGCATTCGGTCCACAATCGCAGTTGCTGTAAACACAATCGATTAGAAATGTATTAAATTCGAGTACGAGTGAACCCCATACATAACAAGATCGATCAAGGAAAAAAATCGATTAAAGACACTATCAGTGATTCACAGAAAGCGTGGTAGTTTAGTATAGACCCTCTAGGTGATTGCTGGGTAGTTAGTAGTCTCAAGTTGTGATGTCACCTTTCAATAGGGGCCAGATTATGGTTACACATTTCCCAATCATGTTGAAAAGTATGCCATTTTACCCGTTTAGTCATAAGGATTCCAAAAATGTATAGTTTGTATGACAATTGGTTTTGGAGTTATAGGGTAAACATTACTAAAATGGTAAAAAAAAAAGGTCAATCTCAATTTGTACAGTGGTCAACATTGGCTGATTATATTGCAAATTATTGTATTGCCTGAGGAAAGAGGACTCTCAAAAAGCATAACTATAAGTATAGTTTTGGTTATGTTAAATGTTCACTTACGGAGATAAAGTTCAAATAAGGTCAATGCCAATTGCATTATGTTTCCCCATGATCTATTTTAAAAGTCTGACCCCTGGGCGGGCAAATTTAAATTGGCCCCTATTGAAAAAGTGACACCACAATTTGAGAGTGCTAACTACCTAGCATTGATATGGAGGGTCCATACTAACTACCAAATGTGTTAAACCGTTTATGTATTGGGAGATGAACGATGATGTTTGATTTAACAGCATCGGAATCAACATAACATTTGGAAATAACCTTTCTTGAGGATATCTAGTGAGCCACGAGTAAAAATAGAGGTAGGCCTACACCTTTAACAATCACAAACTTTTTGGATTTGGTATAACAAATACATTGTTTGATTTATAGCAACAATAGTGAGAATGACTGACTCATGGCATTTGGACAACAGAACAATCTACTTACTATTCTCTGTGAATGGGTGTTGCCTCCGTGGGAAACGAAGTTCTGACATAGCCATAGGCCTACATAGTAGTCTTATGGTATTGACAGTATATTGAACTTTAAGTTGCATGTTGTAAGTACAGTTGATGTGAAATGTTTCTGTGTTACTGTTAATGGAATAACCCAATTCTTACAGGATGTTGCTTCAAATATATACTCATTTTCAAAATTTTCTGGGTCTATCGTTCGAGCCACAGAAAGTTTTGGCTTTTTAACCGAGTTTTGAGGCATTTCTCGGGAACATGGGACCCCTGACTACGGTTTTCTCATGCAAAAAAAAATGTCTAAGGATTTCTCGCAAAAAACTGACCCACTGAAGCCAATTATATCCCCGTATACCATTAACATGTAAGCCCCCCGGGCTCCAAGTACAATTTTTTTACTATGAAGAGGGGAGCTGTAAGCGAATCATAGTAAATATAATTAATTAGATATTGACGTGAATTTTGTTCAATCACATTTTTATTGTCCTACATTTGCCCTATTACATTGGAATTTTAATTGAAACATTTCACATTCCATTCTATGTGAGTTTTTACTTAGTGGACTTTGACATACACGCAAGTTTCAGGCCCTCACATTGTTTTCAAAATGACAAAGCAAATCATTGAACGCAAATAAATAAAACCGTTAATGGAATGGCACAGCCTTAGAGATTTAACATTTAAGTGAATAAATAAGTGGGTGCTTTATAAGCCCACAAATTCATCCATTGCACGGTATGAAAAGGGCATCAGGACCCCCCTTATCCATTAACGGAAGTGCACATGAAATCATTTTTCACACATATGTGGCCTTTGACCTATGGTGGCTACACATACGTGTGCTTAGGTTACTAACATTTACAAATAAATATTAGAATGTTTCTTTAACCAATTATATATATGCTGACATGTAATTTTACCCGGAATTCATTTCCCTGTGCAAACGAATGGAAAAATCGATGGTTTGGAAAAAGGTACCATGAAAAATACTACTAGACTGTATCAAACACCCAATTTATTACTCTATTTAATTAATTTGGTATATTCTCAATTGCAACTCACCAAAGCCAATGATTAACAAGTGCATCATTAGAAAATGGCAAATTGAAATGGTAGTTTTTCGGCCGTCGTGAAAATCATTATTTTTATATCAAACATTGTTTAATTTTTCTTTCACTAATATTAATATCCAGCTAATGTATTGATATGTGCAGCTTCGTTGAATTATTCCTTTGGGAAATGTTTTTTGTTTTGTTTTTGTTTTGTCTTGGCTCCAATCCCCCATGTATGCACTAACGGGTGTAAAAAGTCTGACCATATCCACCTGTGTTAATACAGTTTGGGATACAAAAACGTTACCTTTTATTCACAATTACATAGGCCTATAATGGTTGGTGACCTGTGCAAGTTCAGGGATGCATGTCATTGAATATAATAAGGTACAAAACAGATTGTTGGAGTGAACAAAGGCACTGCAGTACCATTTGGATAATCAACACAAAGATATCACTTTTTGCAATAATTAAATCTTTGGGTTAAATACTGAAGTTTAGTTTTATAAGAATTTAGTTACGTGTAAGTTTTTTTCCTTCGCATTTGCAACGTTTTTCTTTTCATTAAAGTGAAAACACACCATTAACCATTTTAAGACAGTATATGAAGCAACAACTGTCTGCGCTCATTCGCGTGTGTGCGCGCCCAAATTAATAGTATTAATTCGTTTTAATATACATTTAAATTTATTTAATTTAATTATATTGTTCTCTTTCATACACGTATACGAAATAAAATGGATTGCACTGTTTCCGAGTTTCTGTCCCCATATCCATTGGTACCATTTGAATCAATGGATAGCTATATTCCTATAAGGCGAAGATTCATTTTGCACCAAAAAGTTATTTATGCTTATCATGGGTTATATTTTCATGCGTTTTTGCCTATTAATGATGGCAAATGGCTTATTTATATACAAAGAGCGTTTTAGTTAGTGCCATGTCATCATTCGTGCAAATTTCAAATTTATACTTTCGGGAGGAATCACTGATGTGACGCATCACTCTTGGCGAGTCTAACCTCTCAGCTCAGTCACATAATATGTGCAGGACTCGTTTTTTGTTATGACACATCATTACAGTCTGACAAACTTATCCATGCAACAATGGAACCAATATCGTTAAAGGCCGACTCAGAGATTCCTGAGGAGGGCGCGCCTCCAATTTTCAAAAAAATCGTTTGTTTTTGGGATGTACATAATTGCTTGTCCATATTACTAATACTGTGTGAAATTGCTAAGCTTAAAATCGAAAGCCTTCATATAGAAAATCACAACGTTGTTATAAATTCGGATCCGGAATTTTTGTTATACACAGTATCCTATGGGAATACGTAAGTACTACACATAAATGGGTTAATGCATTCAAAAGAAAAATCAGATTCATCTCAAATTGGGAAGGGCATTTTAGGTACTATCTTTAGTCTAGGACTATTTTTCATTATACACAAAAAAAATAATATTTTGAAATCTACTGAGTCAGACTTTAAGTGGGTCACAGTGTATATATAATACAATTCAAGTGTATACCACGGCCCTTCCGGCGCGGGTCACATGCATTAATTTAGTGATTTTAAAAGTGCCCCACCCGGTTACAACATATCGATGTTTATACTTATGCATGTAGGCATCATAAATGATGAGTTCAGCCCAGATATTATTTCCCGATTTTCTTTACCGATGTAAGCCTTCCATCAAAAATACTTCCATGTCAAAAGTTAAGGGTTAAAATTGTGAACGATATAATCTCGTATTGGAATTTGGAGCAAATTACGAAATTCAGCATAATGTGTTTAATACTGAGAAATGAGCAACTAAAATCACACTTTGTCACTTTCAAGACATTTTCTATAGCCAAATACAAGGTAAGGAATCTATTGCGTATCTAATAGTTAAGTCAAAATTCTCAATTCCGTGATAATCTTTTGATTTTACTTCAAAGGACATTTTAGAAGGTTTTAGCCCACATATCCCTCTGGAAAATGTCGGCAATTTCCACAGGAGGGGGTAAAGTTTCTACAGGGGTAAATTTTAAATTATGGTCCAAATAACGTTTAGTATAGCTCAAATTGTTCGTGTGGTAACAAGGAGTAAAAAAGTCTATGGTGACCTGTTTGTAAAATGCATCGCTATGAAGATATACAACAAAATAGGATAAAGGTCAAACATTTATTCAGCAAAGGTCAAGGTCTTATACTGTTTCGATTGAGTTTAAAAGTATCTTTAAAAAATTATAAAATTACATTGATTTAAAAGTATGTATGTATGTTGGCTATATTTGCCCACTTGGCAACTTCTCGTGGTTACAGGGGAGGGGGCACTTTCCCCACACACTTCAATGGGGGACAAAATTCCAGATGCTACAAGTGTACATGTAGGTATACATGACATGACACGATATGTGGATGCCTTGAAATCTCTAGTTGCACTGCCCCTGGTCCAGACCTTGATTTCAATCCCATGAATGTGTCTTGTTTATTTAATATATCAGAATCGACCCTACATGAATGCTTTTGAAACCCCGTTATTCAATTTAAAGTCACGTTGTTTTCAACATTTGTTTCCTTTATGCATGCCTACGTTGTACATAACCGGCCATTGAGTGAGACCAAGCCGATTCAGAAGGGCTTCAAAAACCTCTCATAACTTTTAAACCAAAATCTACACCAACAAAAACCTTATGAAACATATACAACACAATTTTCGTAATTTTTCTCAGAAAAATCTCTTTCAAATCCTGCGTTTTTATGACACATGGCTGTATATGATGTTTATGAATAGAACCTTCATTACAAATTAAATTTAAGTGTATGACAAATTACAAATGACGAATTATGAATTTTTTCTCGTTTGTCATTATCATATGACAAATTATGGATACATTATTTGTCAAATGTTGTCGGTAATTTGTCATGCAAAAGAAATGAAACCAAATTTAAACAAAAGCCAATTTTCATTCATTAATTGTCATGGCACTTTTAAAAATGAAAATTCATAAGTCATGAACTTTTATCTGCGATGAATAACATATTGTATTCTAATTGAAGAAAATGATACTTAAACATAAAACAACATTTTTTCATGTTCAGTTCCTTGAAGGAAAAAAAACATCATTGTACATGACTAATTTTAATTTGTCATAATGAACCATTTTCTTGACAAATACTTTTCTGGAATACCCTTTGATTTAATTCTTCTAGCAAAGAGTTAACCCGTTTGGGCTCTGCAGACCTAGATGCTTAGAGTTCTTTTTTTCATAAAAATTATGACCATATTTGGAATGGGCATTCAAAATGGGAACAAGCTTTAGTCTTAGGGTAGCCGTTCTTGAAGATCGCATACCCAAAATAAACGGCCTATTGCTTCAACCGATAGATCGTGTATGCTTTATAAAACAAGCGTTGGCCCGTTCGCGGCGACAACCGTAGCTGATTTGAATTGGAGCGGTCACTAAAGGGGTTGATCACTCTTCCATTAACGCAATATTTTCTAGAGACATTACAATAGTTTCTCCAAGCCTTCTCCATCATTTGTCTTTATATGCCTCACATTTGTTAAATAAGAACTGTCAAGATTTAGGCCCCCTATCTCAACCTGAGCTATGAAGCCGGCCAGGTGAACATTACTACAAAATGAACCGCTAGCTAATTTGAGTTGGAGCGGTCATAAACTGTTGAGCACTATTCACATCATGCAAAACTTAAGCGACATTCAATTTGTTTCCTCCAAGCCATCTCCTTTATAGGCTATTTCTTTTCGCTTTCACAAATTTCACATTCACTATGCTCAGCTTCCTTAATAAATGTGTTAAGTCAGGATCTTCAAGATTTCCCCCAAACATAGCTATAATGAGCCAGGAGGAAACATGGGCCAGCCAAAGACTTCCACTCCCAAAGACCCAATCAGTTGCGTAGCTGGGTTCGGAGGAAAGGGTCCACAAGTACTATAGTCCATCATTTGGGGAAATGCGGGTGTGCATACTACTCCCCTTGGAAGAAAAGTGGCCGCAAAATTGGGAAACTTGAGGCAAAAGCAGCCGTTTGGACGCTAAACCTCCATCGGGTCGATTTTTTTCATTGGTCGGAGCTACTTTCCCTGACCGCGTTTTTTGCCCTCTCCGAACCACAATGCGGCCTACAGATGTAACTGGCTACTTGCCCTGGGCTGCAATGTTCAAACAATAAATCGTAATGAGATAATAATTATAGTTTCTAATTGTAAATATAAGGCCTACTCTTTCTCGAGGCCGGGCCATACGCATGAATTACTTTTTTGGGAGGGGGGGGTGCGGGACCATTCTCTCGAAAAAAGTGGTACCGTTTTTGGTATAAGTGAATCAACCCCCCTGATCCTTGTTTGAACATCTCATCACCCAAATGGCTTTTCTTCTTGTCCAAAATTTCTCTAAATTATGGACCTCTTCATCCACATATCAAGCAATTACGTTTGACCTTTCGGCCCTTTGTGGACTTTTCCCCCTGCGTAGGGATCTGGTGTCGAGGAAAGCATGCCACTTTTCATCTCCTCCCATATATGTGGTGGCATAAGATGTGTGCATAGGTGTATATAGGTCTAGCTTGGAGATCCAACCAGTCAAGTTTTTTTTTGAGCCATTTTTAGATTAATGGAAATCAACAATCGTTTAGGTTCTACGTGCGTATCAGTAATATGGGAGAGTATGAGAAATGGACATGCTTTCCTTGAGCAAAGAAATATATTTTACATTAGACGCTATCCATATCTCATTACAGTTCACTCGTTCGTACGGCGCAACTAAGGTCTCACTTTATCTTCTGGTATACCCTTTTTCATGTCAATTTGGTAGGTAATTCTTTTTCCAAATCTTATACAATAATGTTGAAAATAAGTCCATCTCCTCAATCTGAAGCCAAAATTTTCCAATTGGCTAAAAAGTGGTCAAATTGGAAGAAAACATTGCACAATGGTCATTAAAATCTCCTGCTGGTATTGCTATGGTCCCTTTTTCGGCAAAAAATCTCACATAGTGGGGTTGGCCCTACTTCCCCCGATTCTCTTAGACAGGTACGCGGCCGTCCTACCCAAACCCAAACTTGAGACCACGAAAATATCAATATTTTGTCAGATCTCTTTGAAACCCGATTGCAAATAATTAAAAAAAAAAAATATAACAATATTAAAATTGGGATGAAAGAAAGATTTAAAATTCGAAATCGGTTTTTTAAATCCACCCTTGAAAAATTTCGCAGCATGTTGCAAAAATAAAGAACTAGCCTAATGCCTAAAATTACAACTTTGAGGTGAATTTTACTTTTTACCACTGCTGTTGTTTTTATCTTTGTATTTTATTCATGACTTTTTTTTTAGTATTATGCCAAATGAAACACCCGTTTACCCAAGGACTAGCTGATATGGCAGAGGATCGGCGGTACCGATGCGTCATTTTTTTAGTGTGTCCGCCCCATCCGGATTTTCGAGGAGCCGATGGGAAAGAAATACGATACTGTAATTCTTTTCTTTTCAGTTTTACAGTTACACAGTAGGTGTAAAAATTGCACTGTGGATAATTTACAGTGTGGGTGTGTGATATAACAACAATATTACTAATTGCTGCAATTTTTACCCGCATTCACGTTGCCTGTCACCCTTAACCTTGTAAAACAATAGAGTAACAATTTTTGCAGAACCTGAAATAAGATGCTTAGAATCAAATACACAATAGATGATTTTTTCCTGCTAGTGTTTTTCCGTTGGTGTCTTTAATTTTTTAATATTTTGAGTAAATGACCAAATGAATCCTCAGGAGCTCCATACGACCCTCCTTCACAATGAGAGGTAGCGTTGCTAGACTGGAATCACCGAGTTCAATGAAATTCGGCGGACACCCGTGGAGGGTGTGCCGCCTGCACCATAGATCATCACGAGAGACGCGGAAATGGGGAGCATAACTAAAAATAAATAGGTACGGGGACTGAGTTTCGGAATAACGAAATAAGATCCCGACGTCGGGAAGGGTGTGGGGGGTAAGGGATGGCTGATCTGCGGTAAGAGGAGCGATGCCAGGGGACACCACCGCAAATGTCTCACCATCCCCAAATCCAGGACGATGGGGGGAGTAAGTAGCCGCGGCAGGGGGGTAAAGATGGCCAAGAGGGTGGGGGTGGTCTAGCCACGGGAATATACGCCGGACGAGCGGCAGCCGAGGGGTGCAGGCCGGACGAGACCAGAACGGGCAACGGAAGAACAACGCCGCTGGCGGCAGTGTGTGGAAGGGTAAGAAGAACAGGAAGAGTAGAGTAAGGGATGGAAAGGAGAAGAGAAGGAGTGGCACGAAAACAAGCAAGGGGGGGAAGTAATCGAGAAAAGGTAAAAAAGGGAAGGAATTGTGGAAGGGGACAGGAAGGGAACGAAAGGGCATCTGGTTGAGGGCGACGGTGGCCAGATGGATGGGGGATGTTGGGGGAGGAGGAACGGTGATGGATAGGTCGCGCATGTCGGAAATTAGTGGCGAGGGAGTCCCCGTGACACCCATCTAAACCCCGCCTCCGGGTCGTAATCGCTACAATAGGGCGACCTTGGAGAAAATAGGTCAATGTTGTCTTCGCATATACCGGTCCGTCTTGTACGGTACCGTAATCCTGGCACCCCTCCTGAGCGTCTCCTCATTTCCGTGGCGGAACAAAACGCCCGGTCGTAGCTTTTCGTCTGTTAATTCCAGAACAAGAAAGGACTTAGAAGGCGGGTACGGACCCGGGGGTTATGTGGGTTTTGCCGCGTATGCCCTTTTATCGATTGGAGTTGTCTGTTAGTGGTTCTGCGAAATCACCACGGTATGTAATCCTTAGGGGTTTCTTTTGCCTGTGCGGGGGGGAAGAATCGAGGGATGCCTTTTCCCAGAGCATAGGCCCAACAAAGAGGAGCGCACTCACCTTTCACGTATAGGATTTTCCTTCCCCCCCGGTCTATGAAAGCATGGCAGAGGAAAGCACCGCGATAATTCACGGGATGACTCTTTTCACTAGGGAAATTGTCAGTTTAGATGTAATTGGCGAAGATTAATCCTCGAGTGCGAATATCTTTCTGTAAGGTCGGGTTTCTAGCATTGATAGTAGTAGCTTCATAAGGATCGGGAACCTCGGAAATACTATAAAATTCTGAAGTGTCCCGAAAGAGGGGCGGAGTGAGAAAAAGAGCACAGATGGGGGGTGGAGTAAGAAGAGGTGTCACTTGTGGGTGTGGACAATCATATAATAAGGAGTGGTACAAGGGAGAAGATTGCGAGGCGAGCTAGAATGTAGGTGGGTTAGCGAAGACGGAGAGAAGCGAGGGATGCAGCAGTGCAGAGTAAATGGTCAGTTGGGTCATAAACTGGGCAGGAATCAATAGGTTATGATACGGCCAGGTGGTGATAGTGTGGGGACAGCGTCGAGACTATTTTCGAAGAAACGTGTGTAAGAAGTCATGACGTCGTGGGGGTGCGTCGGTACATAAGACAGGAATGTAAGTATTCCGTCGGGGGGGAATGACTGAGAGCTGATGAGGAATCTCAATACAGAGAACGCAAACCCGTAGCTCCAGTTTTGTGGGAGTAAGTGACATCTACAGAGAGTGCTGGGTAGCGCTTGGAGTGGCGTCGTGCCCCCTCTTATCGCCTATCTCCGCCGGCTACTCCTCTCGCCACCAGCACTTCTTTACTCCCGTAACAAGCCTTCCCCTCTGGATCACCAAACCCTCCATACCCACCCTTATCTCCCCAACAGGCCTTCTACCATTTCACGGGTCCTCCGTCTTTCTTCAGTTTCTGCAAGATCCCCTACCCAGGTAGACGCAAGTTTCCTCGCCCTCTACGGGCACCGACGTGTTAGGGGCGCGCACTTCATCCTGCGTTGCAAACGGTTCACATTCCTTTTCCCAGTAGATTGGTCCATTCAGCTGGCCGGGTGTAGCGCTTCTTTAGCGTCGGAGCCCTCTCCCGACAGAAATCGCGGGTTAGGCCTCCTTTTGTACGTTCTTTCCTTCAAGCCCGGCCAGCTTTTTTCTTCTCAACAAAAAAGAATTTTTTTCCACCCCACGTCCCCCCACCCACCCCTCCACTCCCATACTCTTTGCCCATACCGCCCCTCGCTACCCCCCCCTGTCATCCCCCCGGTCAGCCTAACGTTCCCGCACTTTTTCTCCTATCCCTTTGAAGCAGCAAAGAAACAGCTGACGCGATGGGTCGACCCCATCGGAACCCGAGGGAGAAACGAGGTGGAACGACCTTAATATTGTCGGGGCACTCCGCCAGCAGGGGTAGTCCACATAAATGAGAAGAACCACGGCACTGCGGGGGAGGTCGACCCCACTTTCCCAATACGTTTAAGTTGGGATGTCAAGAGCAGACGGGGGGGGAAGCCAGACAAAATAAGAAGGCAGAAGACCCGGCCGATGGTTTGGGGGGCTCCCGACAAATGAGCAATGTAAGGAACCGAGTAACGAACAGAAAGAAAGCCAACTGGTAAACATGATTCAAGGGCGGGAACATATGTGGTAGCCAACATGATCGTGTTCCTCTTTTCGCTCCCCACCGAGAAGACAGTGCGGATTTCCCTTCAAATCCGCATCTACTGCTGGTTTACAAATGTTGTAGCTAGTTTACACACAGCGTTTATTTGCCATCTCATGGAATCTAAATCTTTCAGCAGTTTGAATAAACCCCAAGCAATCGAGAAACACGATGGGAAGGGTATTAACCTGAAATAAGGTAAGCTTCAACATGGCGACCGCCTGGTCAACCTTCAGCCTCCCAGGGAAAAAACCAACATGGCGAAGTTCGATCTTTATAGTATAGATACCAAAATGGGTCCATTAGCACTGGTAGTTTAATAAGATTTACATAGATGAAGATAGCAAATAATCGGCTAACAATGGGTTACATGGCCACCATTTCGGGGACTATTGCATCTTAAACATGTTAAAGCATGGTACATTGAAAGTCTTCACATTTTTGTTTGAGTTTACTCTTCAATCTTCATTTGCAGTTAGTCTTCCCTATACGCGTTATAGAACATACAGTACATAATTATATAGCAATGACGTGTTCAACCAGACATAACTTTTTATGAGTTAGCTTTGTGCCGTAACCACGAATACTTTATCACCCATGAAATGAATGAGACTTGACTCAACAACCCTCTATGTGATTTCACAAATTGGGCTGCATACGCTATCTCACAATGTTTGTGTAGAAACATAAAATATACTTTTTCGTTTTGTTAGTGCCATGCACTGTTTTGCACTTTGATTCAACACAATTATAGTAGATTCAATCCAACCCATCGTGTCCACCTCTAGTACTTTTCCGTAGGTATTGGCATTGGATTAGGGGCATGTGCATTTGGTTGAAATTTAAAATTCCACCTAAATCTATTGAACATGCAGTGCGACAGCAGAGAAAAATCAGTTCCTATCTTTAATGAATGCATTCTAGTCAACGTAAGCGCATTGTATAACTACATTCTCACAACATTCGCACTATTCGTATTTGCTTCCAAGTGGTATAGTGTAACAGGCGAGTGAAATGTTACTGATTTTGAGCGCCCGTGTTTAGGTTCCAAGGAACACTAGTCTTTGCACTCTCTTTGTAATAGTGATGTCAACATGAAGGTCAGATATTTTAGTTCGTTCATGAAACATAGTGAATCGGGCCACATATTTTTCTTCGTTTTCTTTTCTCTGCCTCCTCTCCCCACTAATCGACGCTGTGCCAAAACTTTTCCCTCTGGTGACACGATTGGTTGAATCTCCTATAATGAAAATACCTGCATGACCCCAACTTATTATGTTTGGAGGCCATACATGTTTTCGAATGAAACGTGCCGCGCCTCGAAACTTGTTTATTTCCGATCTTTTAACCATACTTGGTAGCACAATGAATGCTTGAATCTGAACCCCCCTAAACAATTCAGGTTTTTGATGCAGAAGAATTGCTACACTGAAACTGGGCATAACTAATGGCTTCTCAAAATAAGGGCTTTAGAAATTACTAGCAAAACACACTTACATGAAGTTGTAGAGAGCACCGTCCCCCGCCTGCATTCGGTCCACAATCGCAGGTTGCTGTAAACCAATCGATTAGAAAATGTTATTAAATTTCGATTACGAGTGAACCCCATACATACCAGATCGATCAAGGAACAAATGGGGGGAGTAAGACACTATTCAGTGATTCACAGCAAGCGTGGTAGTTTATATAGCCCTCTAGGTGATGGCTGGGGTGTTATAGTCCTCAAGTTGTGGATGTCCCCCACCTTTCAATAGGGGCCAGATTATGGTTACACATTTCCCATCTTTGAAAGTATGCCATTTTAAACCACGTTTAGGCATTAAGGATTCCAAAATGTATAGTTTGTAATGACACTTTGGTTTTGGAGTTATCGGGGTAACATTACTAAAATGGTAAAAAAAAAAGGTCAATCTCTCAAGTTTGTACAGTGGGCAAATTGGCTGAATATTATTGGCAAATTATTGTATTTGCCTTGAGAAAAGGAACCTCAAAAACTATACTATAAGTATATTTTTTGTTATTTCAATGTTCACTTACGGATATAAAGTTCAAATAGGTCAATGCCAATTTGCATTAATTGTTTTCCCGCATGATCTATTTAAAAAGTTTGACCCCTGGGCGGGGCAAAGTTAAAATGGCCCCTATTGAAAAGTGGCACTACAATTTGAGAGTGTGCTAGACTACCTAGCATTGATATGGAGGGTCCATACTAAACTACCAAATTTGTTAAAGGGGGCGCGTTTTTGTAATTGGGAGATGAACGATGATGTTTGATTTAACAGCATCGGAATCAACATAACATTTGGAAATAACCTTTCTTGAGGCTCTCTAGTGAGCCACGAGTAAAATAGAGGTAGGCCTACACCTTTAAACATCACAAACTTTTTGGATTTGGTATAACAAATACATTGTTTGATTTACTAACGCAACAATAGTGGAGACTGACTGACTCATGGCATTTTGCCACAGAACAATCTACTTACTATTCTCTGTGAATGGGTGTTGCCTCCGTGGGAAACGAAGTTCTGACATAGCCATAAGGCCTCACATGTAGTCTTATGGTATTGACAGTATATTGACCTATTAAGTTGCATGTTTTTAAGTACAGTTGATGTGAATGTTTCTGTTACTGTTAATGGAATAACCCAATTCTTACAGGATGTTGGCTTCAAAATATACTCATTTTTCAAATTTTCTGGTCTCAAGCGTTCGTAGCCACAGTAAGTTTTGGCTTTTTAACCGAGTTTTGAGGCATTTCTCGGGAACAACATGGGACCTGACTATCGGTTTTCTCATGCAAAAAAAAATGTCTAAGGATATTCTCTCACAAAACTGACCCAACTGAGCCAATTATATCCCGTATAAACCATTATACATGAAGCCCCCCGTGCTCCAATTAACAAATTTTTTTACTATACGAGGGGGAGCTGTAAAAGGATCATAGTAAATATAAGCAATTAAATTGACGTTAATTTTGTTTCAATCACATTTTTTATTTTCCTTCACCTTTGGCCCTATTACAAGTTGGCATTTTAATTGAACCTTTCACATTCCATTCTATGTGAGTTTTTACTTGAGTGGACTTTGACATACACGCAAGTTTCAGGCCCTCACATTGTCTTCAAAAAATGACAAAAAAGCAATCATTGAACGCAAATAAATAAAACCGTTAATGGAATGGCACAGCCTGATAGATTTAACTTTACGTGCAATAAATAAGTTGGGTGCTTTATCAGCCCACAAATTCATCAGTTGGCCACGGTATGAAAAGGGCCATCAGGACCCCCCTTACTCCATAACGGAAGTGCACATGGAAATCATTTTTCACACATATGTGGCCTTTGGACCTATGGTGGGCTACACATAACGTGTCTTAGGTTACTAACATTTACAAATAATATTAGAATGTTTCTTTATTAACCAATTATAATATGACGGACATGTAATTTTACCCGGAATTCATTTTTCCTTCCCGTGCAAACGAATGGAAAAATCACATGGTGTTGGAAAAAGGTACCATGAAAAATAACGACTAGACTGTATCAACCCCCAATTTATTACTACTCTAATTTTTAAATTAAATTTGGTTATTCTCATTGCAACTCACAAAGCAATGGTTAACAAGTGCATCATTAGAAAATGGCAAATTTGAAATGGTATTTTTCGTCCGTCGTGAAAATCATATTTTTTATATCAACATTGTTTAATTTTTTCTTTCAGCTAGATTCACTCCAGCTAAGTATTGATATGTTCAGCTTCGTTTAATTATTCCTTTGGAAAATGTTTTTTTGTTTTGTTTGTTTGTTTTGTCTTGGCTTCCATCACCCCATTTAGGGCCCTAACGGGTGTAAAAATCTGACCATAATCCACCTGTGTTAATACAGTTTGGGATACAAAAAACGTTACCCATTTATCCAATTACATAGGCCTATAATGGTTGGTGACCGGTGCAAGTTCGGAGGGATGCATTTCATTGAATATCATAAGGTAAACCAGTTGTTGGAGTGAACAAGGCACTGGCCAGTACCATTTGGATAATCAACACAAAAGATCCACTTTTTGCAATAATTAATCTTTCGGTTAAATACTGAAGTGTAGGTTTTAATAAGAATTTAGTTACGTTTCAGTTTTTTTTTCCTTCGCCTTTGCAACGTTTTTCTTTTCATTAACAATGAAACACACACCATTAACCATTTTACGACAGTATATGAAGCACAACGTCTGTCTCGATTCGCGTGTGTGCGCGCCCAAATTAATAGTATTTACTTCGTTTTAATATACACTGTAAATTTTATTTAATTTAATTTAGTGTTCCTTTCAGACACGTTACGACATAAATGCGATCTGCACTGTTTCCGATTTTCTGTCCCCATTCCATTGGTACCATTTGAATCAATGGATAGCTATATTCCTATAGAGGCGAATAGTTCCATTTTTCAAACCAAAAAGTTATTTATGCTTATCATGGGTTATATTTTCATGCGTTTTTGCCTATTATGATGGCAATGGCTTATCATTTATATACAAGATCGTTTTGAGTGCCAGTGTCCATCATTCTTGCAAATTTCAAATATTTATACTCTTTCGCCGGGAGAATCACGATGTACATCACTCATTGGCGAGTCTACCCTCTCAGCTCAGTAACATAATTTTTGCAGGACTCGTTTTTGTTATTGAAATCTAACAGATCGGACAAAATTAAATCCAGTCACACATGGAACATACGTTAAAGTCCGCACTCGAGATTCCTGAGGAGGGCGCCCCTCAATTTCCAAAAAAATCGTGTTTTTGGATGTACATAATGCTTGTCCATATACTAATCACTGTGTGAAATTGCTAAGCGTTTCAATCGAAATCCTTCATATAGAAAATCACAACTTTTGTTATAAATTTCGGACCGGAATTTTTGTTATACACAGTACCCTATGGACGTAATACTACCATAATGTTTACTGCCTCAAACCTAAAAAATCAGATTTCAATCCAAAATTTTGGGAATGGTGCATTTTAGGTTTCCTACTTTAGTTTCTAAGTTGACTAGTTTTTCTTATTAACACCAAAAATAATATTTTTAAATCTCTGAGTCAGAACTTTAATTGGTTCACAGTTGTATATATAATACAATTCAAGTGTATACCACGGCCCTTCCGGCGCGGGTCACATGCATTAATTTAGTGATTTTTAAAATTGCCCCACCCGATTACAACATCTCGATGTTTATACTTATGCATGTAGGCATCATAAATGATGGAGTTCAGCCCAGATATGATTTCCCGATTTTCTTTACCGATGTAAGCCTTCCATCAAAAAATACTTCCATTTCAAAAGTTAATGGTTAAATTGTGAACGATATAATCTCGTATTGGCAATTGGAGCAATTACGAAATTCAGCATAATATGTTCATACTGAAAATGACAAGCGTCATAATCACACTTTTGGTCACTTTCAAGACATTTTCTATAGCCAAGACAAGTACGGGAATCTATTTGCGACTAATAGTTAGTCAAAATTCTCAAGTCGTTAATAAATCTTTTGATTTTACTTCAAAGGACATTTGAGAAGGTTTAGCCCACATAATCCCTCTGAAAATGTCGGCAATTTTCCACAGGAGGGGTGTAAAGTTTCTACAGGGGTAAATTTTAAAATTATGGTCCAAATACCGTTTAGTATAGCCCAAATTGTTCGTGTGGTAACAGGAGTAAAAAAAGTCTATGGTGACCTGTTTGTAAACTCATCGCTAATGAAGATCTAACAACAAAATAGGATAAAGGTCAAAAAACATTTATTCGCCAAAGGTCAGAGGTCTTTATACTAGTTTTTCGAATGTGAATGAGTGTACAACTTACTTTCAAAAATTATCCAATTCTCAGATTTTGATGTACACCGTATTTGGTATATTTGCCCACTTGGCAACTTCTCGTGGTTACAGGGAGGTGGGCACTTTCTCCACACAACACTTCAATGTTGAGACCAAATTTTTCCATATGCTCAAGTTACATGCACATGACACGATATGTGATGCCTTTAAACTCTAGTTGCACTTTCAAGTACCACCTAATTTATCATACAACTTGCCTGTAATTTCTTAGCATTAAGTGTGTAAAATGCTAGTTTGATTGAGCAAAATACCTTAAATTTGACGGTTGACCAAATTTGGCTAAATCTGTTTAAAATCCTAAATACAATGTTCATTGTGTTTTAATAAATTAATATTATCTGTAACCCCACTTTAATATCCAGTAAACTATAACGGCCATATGTTACATATAGGTGAGGCAAGAATACAGCCGAGACATAGGTCTAAGGATACGTCTGAATGTACAGTATTTGCAGATTAAAAAATACTAACGTTTTTGGATATCTGCAAAATGAAACAATTGACGAAAGTTCCCCTTAGATATTTTACGATTTTGTTCCCTGGTTCCGATGAGATGCTCATTTTAGTGCTTTCTCAATTAAATGAATTGGTCAGGGTCCGTTTTTTTTTTGGTTTTTTTTTTTTTATTTTTTTTTTTTTTTTTTTTTTTTTTTAATGTCACTTTTTATACCTCCTCCCTGTTCCCAATGTCATGATTAGTGGCATCAAAAGTGTTTCACACGGTTGTACTGTACATGTCTAATTAAATTTGTTTGGATTAACGATATTTACCCCCCCCCCCTAAAAAAAGAGAACAAAATCGTTGTGCAATGTAGCCATGAAAACTAGTCTAACACTACATGTACATATTTAGGTGATATCCATCATAATCACAATTAAAATTTGTGTTCAGAGGCCACAACAGGCCTAAATGGTAAAGATAATTAATAATGACTACTTGTTAAATCATTCACATATCACTTCACATATCATGTGTTCCTAAAGCAATAACGCCTGAATTTTTTGCAACTGATAATGAAGCTTATCCTTCAAAAATATCCCATCTGAAAGGATTAGTCTGAGAATTACCTCCTTTGGGTACAGAAAGTTCTGATTTCATATTGGAGCCTATGTTTTATATTGAACTCTAATGAATCAAATCAAAATCACCTTTTTGTATTCACTTTAATACGAGACATTTCTGTCGCCAAATAGGTTAAGACACACTCTTTTGACAAGTATATTTCGGCTCAAAAAAAAAAGAACGGCCGCTCTGCTCCCCCTCTCCCCCTTCAGTTCGTCCCCTAGTCCTCACGTTGGGCATGGGAGTGACCCTAATGCTGTCGCCTGCCCATGCCAGCTAGCCATATCCTTTGCGGCCCACACGCCCTCCAGAAGCCTATGAGCGCGCCCCCAGGGAAAAGGGAAGGGATAAGATGATGAGTCCCCTAAATCTTCGCCCTATTGGCCCGAATCCCTAGAGTTCTCACTGGGCCCCTTGGTAGGCACACCTCGAACACAATTTCCTTAGTTTTATCGGCTCTCGTCCGCGCGCGGGAAAGAGACACGTGCACACCCGCAAAAAAGGCTGGTGAGGAAAGGACAGAAAATCCCAGAAAGAGGCCATGCCAGACGCAATGGGTTGAGTAAAGGAACGGCGTGGGGAGAGAGATAACCGGAAAAAGACCCTTTGGTTAGGAGGAAGGGGAGGAAGACGAAACGGGTGGGTGAGAACGAAGCCGCCTCAGTTCTGTTGCGAAATCACAAAGAAGGTGGGAAAGTCTAAGTGGGTGAATGAGGGGATCAGTTATTACCTTCCCCGGATCCCAACGCTCTTCCAGCCTTACTCCCCACACCACCACCTTTTCCTCCATTTCCCCACATATGTTAACTACTGCTTCGTCGTATGCCTTCTTTTATTCCCCCCCAAAATCTACCCCCTCCCCACACCACCCCGCTGGACCCCTGGCAGCAATCTTCCGTCCCGCTCCCCGATAGCCGCTGCACCCCCCACGCGGTTGCCATCCTCGGCGTCCCGCCGCCCGACAGTAACCAACGCCATGGAACGCTAAGACCTGTTTCGGTCACTAGAATGCCCCACCGGCCTGCCTCAAACGCTACGATAGCAACCAATAACCAATCAGGCATTCGGCTCATTTAAACATCATAATACCCCCCACTAATACAATGATCAAGTACTTCGTGTAATCCTCCGATGTGTGTATAGGCCCAGGAACATAGTTGTTTAAACTTTTTTAACATATCAGAGTCTTCCATGAAGGGCATACGAAATTTCACTCTACTTCAAACTTAAACAAATAACACGTTGCAGTTTGATCTCTGTGCTGAGGATTTAAGGCTGAACGATTAGTTTTGTGTCCAAATCCTCTACGCAAAAAGTTAAGAAACGGCAGTTACACAAGATGGGTAATAAGGTTTATCGCAGATAGAAACCGCAAAGGATTATTGGGGCCGAAAAAGGGGCAAGAGCACCACACACGTCGAGAATCATCATTTGTTTCCGTGTATGTCAATGAGGCATCACAGCAAACGAGTAGAACCAAACTTATTGAGTATTGTTTTCAATTATGTTTTGTTTAAGTTTAATGAATGATAATAATCTACCCATTTGGTCCCTGGAATGAATTACAATCAATATCTTTTGTTTTTTATAAAAGGTACGACAAATTATCCCTCAAAAAAACCAGAAAATTCACACTTTTTCGTCAGCTGCTAGCGAAAGATGTAGCGTTGTGCAATCCGCAATGAGTTTGCTACCGTGTACCTGATTGTAACCCAAATTCTCCTCAGTTTACTATAGTAGTAGTAACACCAAGTTTTTAAATCCGTTTTGGTCCCCAGCAACCGGGGGTGAGCCGGATTCACCTTCCCATTCTTAGCAATCGCCCTTACTCCCTCCTTCCACTTCGCCAGATTCAATGCATCCCCCATCCTTAACCCAACCCCGCTACTCTCCTCCTCCACTAACTTCTTCCAATTCTTCTTTGGTCGCCCCCCTCTTCCTCAAACGACCCACCTCAAACTCAAAAAAGCCCTTTTAAAACATGCTCCTCATCCTTCCTCAGCCGTGCCCATACCATCTTACAAACACCATTCGCCTTCGCCAGTCGGTCAGCCGCCTCTTCCAAACCCAACATCGTGCATCAAGTCCTCAGTCATCTCCTATCCATACATTCACACCACACATGGCTCTCCAAACCATGGCTCTCGGATCATCTTACTCCCTTCTCCAAAATCCCCATGCTCATTTTTCACTCTGGAGTGTACAAAATGTCATCTCATTTTCCTGCAGGCACCATGTCTCCTCCCATACAGCATCACTGGTCTCACCCAACTTCCTATACAACCATCCCTTTCAACTTCAAAGGAAATCTTCTTCCCAATTAACAGCTCTCCACATTCTCTAAACTTCACCATCCTACCTACTCTGGCTGTCCATCCGCCTCACATCCACCACCTCCACTAACCTTATTCCCTAAGTATGTGAACTCCTTCACCGACCCCCACCTCATCACACAACTTTTCCCACCTCTTCCTCCTGCCTTCCCCACGCCCAAATCCCTTCTTGCATCTTCTTCCACACACAAAGTCCCTTGCCAAACTTGGGGTCACTCTCTTCAGCTTTGTGCATCTCCCATATCCATTTCCCCCATTTCTCACACCACTCTGAATTTGCCCTCACCCTCTTTCCACATATTCCAATTGGTCCACCTTAACTCACTAACACCTCCCCCTCCTCCCCAACATAGCCACCATCACTTTCGTCCTTCCCAAGGTTTACCTTCCGTCCCCTTAACTCAATCAAATGCTTTCTTAGCATTCCAAACGGGGTTTTCGGTGGGGGGTGGGGTGGGGTTTCCTCCCGGTGTCTCCCTCAAACCCTCCATTGTCTCCACATTAAAACTAAATCATCATCATACACTCTCACTCATCAAACAAACTTCTATTTGCACTCTCCGTAACCCCATCAACCACAATTGCAAAAACCAACGCTTCGACATCACAGAACCCTGATGCACACCCATCCTCACCTCAAACTCCTCAGACAGACAACTCAGACCCTACTGTAACTCTTGTCTTTGCTCCCTTACATACATACTCATCAACGCTCTAACCACCACTCTGTATGCCCCTCTTCCTCCTCATTGCCCACTCCACCATCACTTTCCTCGGTCTCTATCAAAGGCCTTCTCCAGGTCCACAAAGCATCATATCCATCTTCTTACCTTTTGCTTGATATTCCTCCTGCATCCTCCTCAAAATGAACACTGCATCTATCGTTCCCTTCCTGGCATAAAACCAAATTGCATCTCCTCCACTTTCACTAATCCTCCGAATTCTGTTCTCTAAGTACCCTCGTCCCACAATGTTTCATCGATGCTCGCAACAACTTCACATACGCCCTATAACCACCACGCTGCATTGCATCCCCCCGTTGTCCTCCTTAAAAAAAATTGGGACTAACACCCTCACAGGGGTAGCCCAGCTCCACCGGCATTGCCTCCCTCCATCTAACACCCTTCTGACAATGACAACTTGGGCGGGGCCTGGCTCCCAAGGCCCATCCCGCTCCTCTCCACAAAGTTGCGCCAATAACTCCTGCTACGTCACCCCACTCGCCCTAACTTGGACGGAATTTCGCGTACTTTTCCAGCCCTCCTTTCCTGTTTTTCATTTCTCCAATTGGCATTACCACTTCCTTCCTGACTGAACCTCCACCGGCCCTGCCACCGACCGTCAGGCCTCCACCCTCTGATCACATTCATTCTCCTCATTCATGATTCTCTCCATATGCTCTTTCCATACCCCTGGCCTGTCTCTTTCTCACTGATTTCAATCTTTCCATCACTAGTCCTCTCAACATCTTCCCCTTCAACATCTTTTTTTCCTTCCTTTTTTCATTGCCTTCACTACTTATACACCTTGGTTTTGGGTTCTCTCTCAACTCAATCACCCCCTTCGCAGCCTCCCCTTCATAGCCCAGTCGCAACCACTTTCTTTGCTCGCTTCTTCTTCCATCGCTTATACCGCACTTTATTCTCTTCCGTACCATTTCTCCTCATTTCCTTATACAATCCTTCTTTTCCCTATCGCCTCCTTCAACCTCATCATATTCATCACCCTTTTATCTTTCCTGTGGCTCTCTCCTCTCCCTACTTCTCTTTTCGCCACACACACTTCCTCACACTCCTTTTCCCAAACCCTGCGTTCAGACCCACCTTACGGACACCTCCGAGGAAGAGCCCCGCGCGCAGATCTGACACATCCCCCACAAGCTCGCACACTCTCATCCAAAATTCATTGCTGTCTCTTCTTTCTACTTTTCAGCTTCACGCTTCCATACTTTCCCTCCTCACATGCCTATACCTTCCGCACCACTTTTTTCACCTCCACTTGTCCACATCGGCAACCACCAACCTATGGTGTAATTCCAGGGGAATTACCGCTTAACAGCATTCATTCAAAAACTTTCTCCTCTTCCTTCACCCACAAGCAGCAAGCTTCAATCTCGTGGACTCGTTTCCTCCTACTAAAGGTCCTTTCCTTTTTTTTTTACATTAAAAAATCACAAATATTCATACATTACCGTATAATGAAGCAGCCGACTATTAATCCCCCCGTAATTAGCAATTTCAGCAATTTGAATATTTGAGTTTCATTATTTAAAATTATAGTTAAGAAAGAGAACCTTTTCTTGGAACGACGCATCTGAGACAAACAGGGTGGGACCCGACACGGAGGCAAACTTGGTCATCGATTGGGGGCCGCTTTGAATCAACGGGCCACCTGATCAATCGCGCATCGCCACAGTAGGAAAATTGTTAGATAGACTTCTATTCCACAAACCCTACCGTATTTTCATACGTAATTTCGATTCAAAAAACCAATTATAATAATGCTAATTTTTTTGATTAGGCCTACTCACAAAGTTGTAAGACCAAGTTCTTTAAAGTTTGGCTCTTGTCGATTAAGCCAATATTAGCACATTTTTTTGAAGGGCGCCCCCAATTTTTCAAAAATTTGGAGATATTTACACGGTTGCATATGGTAACTGGCTAGTAAAACTATACCGTGCAATGGTTAATCTCGAAAATGTCTATGATGATCACAAACGAAGGAATTTTGTACTATAATAATATTATCGGGGATCCCCGTAATAATTCAACAACGGCCTTCTGGAAACGGCCTTCCAATGGAACTACCGGGAAATAGCGCCATGTACGTGTCTAACGCTCATCATTAGTTGTTTTAAAATAGTTCGGGCAAGTCGTTTAAGAGGTTATTTCTCGAGGTGGCACTATTTCTCATGGACGGACATAAACGTAAGCATTTCCATCCAGCTCTGCCGTCAAGTCCATCTGGGATCCCAATTCAATGACACAATCACTTATTTTGTGATAAATACGCATTTTAGCATTCTCGTTCGCGGTATAGTTTCCTAGACATTAACCAACGTAACTGTGGGCAAAATAGATCAAATTTTGAAAAGGGGGCATTTAGGTACTATCTTTAGTTCTAGTTGACTATTTTTCATTATTACACAAAAAGTTAAGAGTTTGAAATCTCTAGTCCACTTTAAGTGGGTCACCAGTGTATATATAATACAATTCAAGTGTATACCACGGCCCTTCCGGCGCGGGTCACATGCATTAATTTAGGATTTTAAAGTGCCCCACCCGGTTACAACATATCGATGTTTATACTTATGCATGGTTAAAAAGGCCCCCCCCACTTGAAAGGATGATTTCAGCCAATATATTTCCCGATTTTCTTTACCGATGTAAAGCCTTCCAAAAAATACTTCCATGTCAAAAGTTAAGGGTTAAATGTGAACGATATAATCTCGTATTGCAATTGGAGCATTACGAATTCAGCATAATCGTTTCAATACTGAGAAATGACAACTAAAATCACACTTTGTCACTTTCAAGACATTTTCTATAGCCGAATAAAGGTAAGGAATCTATTGCGTATCTAATAGTTACGTCAAATCTCAATTCCTGATATTTTTTATTTTACTTCAAAGGACATTTTAGAAGGTTTTTAGCCGCACATATCCCTCTGGAAAATGTCGGCAAGTTTCCACAGGAGGGGGTAAAAAAAAAAAGTTCTACAGGGGTAAATTTTAAATTATGGTCCCAATAACCTTTATATGCTCAAATTGTTCGTGTGGTAACAAGGAGTAAAAAGTCTATGGTGACTCTTGTTTTGAAAAATGCCATCTCTATTAAGATATACAACAAAATAGGATAAAGGTCAACATGTATTCAGCAATGTCAAGTCTTATACTGTTTCGATTGAGTGTAAAAGTATCTTAAAAAATCTAAAATTACATTGATTAAAGTATGTTGGTTATATTTTCCCACTTGGCAACTCTCGGGTTACCGGGGAGGTGGCACTTTCCCAACACACTTCAATGGGGACAAAAATTCCAGATGCTACAAGTGTCCCTGCATGACCATCTGGTGGATGCCTTTGAAATGCTCTATTTGCACTTTTCAAGTACCACCCTTAATTTATCATACAACTTGCCTGTAATTTTTGACTTAGTGGTGTAAATGGCTAGGTTGATTGAGAAATACCTTAATGTGACGGTTGACCAATTTGGATAAATCGTTAAAATCCTAATACAATGTTCATTGTGTTTTAATACATTATATGTATCTTAACCACTTAATATCCAGTACACTATAAAGCCATATGTTAACATATAGGAGGGAGGCAAGATACAGCCGAGACATATGTCTAAGGTAATACTTCTGAATGTACATTATTTGCAGATTAAAAAATACGAACGTTTGGATATCTGTCAAAAATGAAACATATTGACGAAAGTTCCCCTTATATTTTACGATTTTGTCCCTGGTTCCGATTGAGATGCTCATTTTAAGTGATTTCTCAATTAAATGAAATTGGTCATGGTCGTTATTAACCCCTCCTGTTCCCAATGCATGATTAATGCATCAAGTGTTTCACGGTTGTACATGTACATGTATAATTTTGTTTGGGGAATTACGATATTTACCCCCCCCCCCCTAAAAAAAGAGAACAAAATCGTTGTGGCAATGTAGCCATGAAAACTAGTCTAACACTACATGTACATAGTAGGTTGTATCCAATCAATCACAGTAAAATTTGTGGTTCATGAGTACAGCCTAAATGGTACAGATAATTAAAGTAAGTGTACTTGGG
>JAMKCH010017365.1:0-22972 GCA_023653785.1 Ophioderma brevispina
CATGAGTCAGCCGTCACATCCACTGGACCACATGGCCACATGTGCTCTCATTGTATTTCATGCTATAGAGTAAGCTAGAGTTATATTCGTCTCAGGTTATAAGAAAGTTTTAGGCCTACTGTGTCTGTCTACAACATCTTTCGACTCCCAAAACTATTGTCTGAGAGAATAGTGATAATCAAATTTGCCGCGGCGGAAGAAATAGACACGTAGCTCAGGTCAAACGCATGCGTAAGACAGCCCATTTGTCACGGTGCGAATAAGACGAAATTGTTAGCAATTAGCACCGCCACGGTACGAATAGCCACTTCGGACCAGGGCCGGCCGAGAGCAAATTGTTCATGTATTATATTGAGTGAAAATCGGTGTGCCCCATCAACCTCAACTCAGTCTTACGGTCGTCGTGAATTTTCTTCTGCTGCAGCTGAACTATGAAACAAACTTCCTTATGGAATAAAAATCTCACACTCTTGACCAATTCAAATGTTCTGTCAAAATTTACTTGTTTAACCTTAAAGGGGGGATGGCCCGATTGAAGTTTATGAAGTTTTCATTTTGATAGAATGGACTTCACCCCAAAACCCCATCTGTAAAGTTTCGCGCCGATATTTCAATCCGTTTAGATGCGAGGGCTAAAAACGTGATTTTGTAAGCCCCATAGAGTACTGTGTAAAATTAATATTGGTCGACCAAAATGAGGCACATTTTCGTTTATAACTTCCAAATTAAAGATCTTTTAGCCCTAAAATTTCACAGGGTAAATGAGAAAAATAGTAGCTTTCTTCTGATACCAAAATTTTGACCACTTCCGGTAAAATCTGGGGTCCCTGGGGACGAGGCTATTAGCGATCGGGCCATGGACCTTTTAGTTATTTCATCTCTCATTTTCATCGGTCGCGTAGCGACAGTATATTACTTTTACTCGGGCCTTTTTATGATCGTTTTTTGTTCGCGGATCTCCTTAAATGTAGGGCAATTTCGGCCGGTGAAAAGATTCAAGATTCAATTTATTCAGCATAACATATCGTATGTGACAGAAATGTTAAATACAGTATATTATATAATAATACATAATACATGAAGTATCAATTATAATCTGTACTAAGAAGGTGCGGAATATGATATGCTAGGACCAGTAATGGACAGCCCGATAGGGCTTATAGTTATTACTGGCCCTGTAATCCAAACGTAAAATATACTCATATTACAAAATATTACATAAGAAACACAAGTAGGGGATGAGATAAAATATTACACTAGTTACTATACATAACAAACACCACATAATATCTAACCTAACAACACTTAATGGGAATACAGGGAACGGGAATTGGACAAGAAAGACAACTTTCAACATATCTTGCTGAGGTATGAATACTATTTGGCATAGTTAGGAAGAAAAGGTAGAGGTGAAGAAACAAGTAAGGAGTAGAGATAGAAGATTTTGGGGGGGGGGGGGGGGGGGGGGAGGGGGAAGATGAAGTTTGTTAGCTTGTCTGGTGTTATATCTGTGGATTTGGCTGTTTGTGGTAAAGTAATTCTGAAGTTTCGGAGGTAAATGCTTGTTGTGATAGTCAACAGAGGAAGAGGCTGTTTGAAGTTGGTTTGAGGTGCTCTAATTTAAGTGTTTTCAGGTGAGTGAAATAATGATGGCAAGTGGTGATGTTCTAGGGGTGATTTGTGATATTGGCGAATGGCCCATTTTCTGTGTGATGTGTTTAGTTTGGTGAGTCTTGAATGATAGTTGGAGGCCAAATGATGTTACAGTATCTAAGGTATGTAGAACTAGTGTGTTGATAAAATTGATTTTAAAAGTTGTCTGGAGGTGTGTTTTTTTTTTTTTTTTTTTTTTTTTTTTTTTTTTTTTTTTTTTTTTTTTTTTTTTTTTTTTTTTTAAACTCTGTAGATTGTACCAATACCAATTGCTTGAGACGCTTTGGGTAGTGACAAGTTGTGTGTTTTTCGTTCCATGTATTTGTCGTCGATTGTAATGCCAGAAATTTGGTTGAGTGTACTGGGAGATTGTCTGGTTATCTATTGTTAAGTTTGATTGTTATTGGTGGTGTTGCAGGTGTATAGAAAGCCTGTTATTTAGTTTTGAAACATTGAGAGACAGTTTGTTAGCCCGAAACCGTCATGATTTTTGCGAGTTCATGATTCTGTTGTTAAAAAGTTCATTATTTAGAGTTTGAGAGAAAAATGTTGGTCATCGGCAAATAAGATTAGTTTTAGTGTGTGAGATGTTGGTGATGTCATTCGTGTAAATGATGACAAGTAGGGGCCCACGGCTTGAGCCTTGAGGACGCCAACTGTGGATAGGTTTTGATTGATGATGCGATGGAGTGTACCAGTGACTGATTTGTGGAGCGGGTAGTAAGGTAACTCCTGAACCACTCCAAGGCTACTCCACGGACAGCCTTATGTTAAAGCTTGTGAAGAAGAATTTTGTGATCAATGGTGGTCACAGACCTTGGAGAATCCAGAACTACCCCAGGTGTGAGTATTATTTTTTTTAGTGCAAGGTTGAGGTGTATTTGATAGTTTTTTCAAGGAGTGCCATGTAAGTTGGGCGTTTGGGCTAACCGTATTGTTCATCTCAAAGAAATGTTGTGCTTATTGAGAATGTAGACATACGTGTGTACATGATTTTTTCAAGTAGTTTTGAAAGATGGAAGAACCGAATGGGCCTATCATTTGCAAATGTTATGTCATCTTTGTTTTTTGGAAATTGGAATGACTTGGGGCTGAGGTGAGGTGATCTGAAAGTTCCGGTGAGAAGTGATGGTTAAGATGTGCCATCAGAGGCCATATGAGTTCTCATGATGATATGTTAGCAATCCCAGGATCTTTCTTGTCGGGACCAGCAACTTTTACTACCAGGTTTCCAACGGTGGCGAAGTGTGTGCATTTCTTCTACAGTAATTGGATTCAGAAAAATTGACGTGAATGTGTTTTTTTTGGAAGTGTTTTATTAAATGATTTAATGGAAGGTGGAATTTTGTTAGCCAAGCGGGTCAGTTATCTGCTTATTAATTATGAGTGAAAAGGTCCGGGATTTGTTTAGTGGGATACCTTTCCGCCTAGAATGTTGTTTGAGGGATGTCCCGTTTTGGTAGATATTTTTGAGTTTTCCTGAATTTGTTCTGTTTTGTTTTTTTTGTCTTGGAAAGACGAATAATTGAGTTTACATTGTGTTTTGTTATTGTTTGTATGTTGTTTGGTTGCTGGTGTGTTTTTCTTTCAGGGTATGTTTTGGGTAGAGCGTGCTTTGTGTTTGTTGACTTGGAATGCCCCCCCCCCCTGTTGTATCCATGCTGATTATGGTTACGATTTTTGAAGGTCTTCTTTTGTGGGGAATATTCGTTTATAAGTTTGGTATAAGTTGAAAACAAGATCAGCCCCATTGAATGCCAATGGACGTTGACCTTCTTAGCTCCCCTACATCTTTACGACGGGTTTGAATTGCATGACTTACCTTAGTCAACTTGTGTAAGTTAACCAATTAATACATACATTTTTAATATATTCACACAATTCGCCTAAATTGGATCCCTGTTATCCATGCTAATGTCATTCAAGATCGATCATTCCCGCTTGTATTCATTCTAACAAAAAAAACTCTGCTATGCGTCTTAATTATCATTAGCCCCATGAAATACATTGTTGAGATATATTTTACACTTATTTTTGCAGAAAATAAACATATTTTTAATAGACCACGATAAAAAACTAGTAATTTGACACACTGATACGACCCTTTTCAGATTTTACAATTTAGTTCAAGAAAGAAATGCAAGTCTCCCAAGGGATCAAACCAATGCTCTAGGATTCTTTCTATACAAACATTGTTCTGATATTCCCAGATATCCATTTTTATCTTAAGAGCACAAATTTGAGATTCCAAATTAGGTGTATTCCAACCACCATATTCCCATACCCCATATTGGTTTTCTCTTTTAAACTTTAATTAAGAATTCTCACAGTTTGAACCCAAAGAAACTTATCTTTGTAATGACCGTTTGATATATAGTGAGTTTCCCGCGTATAGAAAATGCGAGATTTGAAGAGTTTTGATAACACTTTTTTTGCTCAAATATATTTTCTTGCTTCCGACCAGTTTGATTTTTTTTTTCGATCCAATTGAGATCCTTCGCTACTTTTTATCCTTACTAAAGACATTACTAATATTTTTTTTTTTCAAACAGGGCTTTCCGTGCAATTTTATTTATGTAAATTTTTTATTTTTTACCTTTTCATCAAAAAATGATCACCTATTGCTTATTTACAATTTGTTTAACAGTATGGGCACTATATTCCTCCAAAAATGTTCATAGTGTACATGTGCATGCATATTAAGTTTTCAAATGTATTTTTTATTAGTTGAATCCCAATGAATGAATATTTGGTTGCCTATAGTGACCGACAGCACAATATCTTTCCAATGCCATTTTCATTCGTATTAATTTGCACAACCTCTTAACCTGTATCATGCATACGTATGTGACACACTAACATTTGAAGTGTTAATTTCTTTAGAAGAGTGAGCGAATATCACAGGGCCTTATTTAAGGAGTTTCGTTACACTTTACCCCCCCCCCCCCATACAGGGTTTAACACCTTTGGTAGTGTAGTATCGACCCTCCAAAACCAGTGGTCTAGATGGTACATAAACTATAGGTTGTCAAGACTGTTCTGTAAGGGGGGGGTAAACGATGATGTTTTTTTTTTTTTTTTTTTTGTTTTTTTTTTTTTTTTTTTTTTTTTTTTTTAAAAAAAAAATAATTAATGAAAAGGTAGACAATAATATATTTGACAGTCCTTAGTTTTACTTGAAATTTTAGGCATGTCAATTTCATTTTGGGGGGAATTGTTGCAAGAACAAGCTGACTGAACGTCTACCTGATCGTTTTACTGACATCATTAACTAATGGGAAAGGGTACCCTAAAAATTTTATTAATTAACCGTCCTTCACTTCCTACGGAATAAATTGGAAGATAGTCCCTGTTTAGGTAGGGGCCTTTCCAAATTCTGAAAAGTCATTTTCGAAGTCCAGATTATTCCTCTACAATTTATATTGTGCAAACATAAAAGGATGACATATAGCTAGGGGCCTACAAAGTGACTATCCACAAAATTTACAAGCCATCAATAGTAGGCCTATGCCACTTTCTTATTCTAAGACACCGTGAAATAGAATGTCATGGCATTTAGATTTACTGAAATCGCCTAAGTAGAGTCTTCCTTTCACGGATACAGTACTCCATGTACCGTCCTTTCTTTATGAAAGATTTTGGAAGAACAAATTCACATTTGAGGAAGTATATATATTTTTCAATTTATTACGTCAGTATTTTTGGCGGCCATTTTGCATTTTCTCCAATTTCCGGCTCATGGGGAAGAACTTATTGCGGGTAAGTTATTGAAAATAATGCTCAGCTCAGAGGGATGTATAATAGAAGTAGTCGGATAACTTTTAAAAGAAATACATGAATTACAAAAAACTAAATACGAAATATGTTGCATTTGCGGCCATTTTGAATTGTTTGACATTTTGACCCCGTTCACTCAAAATCTCCCGCAAAGTAACAGACGGCATTTTCGTAATCCGCACAAAAATCAGTCTAAAACGTGTTTTGAAAACCTTCTACTAAAAAATGCCTGTACTGTCCTTAATTAAGCATCTTTTAGAATCTCGTCTAGTCTAATTTGGGAGAGGAAAACATGAAATCATGCTATGAATTTTCGTCGTGCACGACAGAATTACTAAATCATTTATCTGCTTACATAAAGACGAGGCGTATTCCCGGCTATTCACTTCAGGTTTGAATCTAATACTTGGTAAGACATTCAAAATATGCAAACGGGTTCGAAAAAAATTGCAAGGCGCTTCTCTCTGGAAATGTCTCTTTAAGTTTGACGGGTTCGGACACAATTCTTGTTTTCCCTCGCATTCTGTTCAAAATTTGACTCGCTGATTCAATTTTCGTACTGTTTCAGTGTTCATACATAATATCAGTGCAAAAACGCATCCAGGTTTTAGTGTTCGATCATTCCTAAATTGTTCAATAATAGTCTGCCATGTTTACTCCATAATTACACAAACCTTAATACATACAATGCTCTTGTAAAGCTAAGGTAATTTAACCTTCGTCTACTGAGCCATTTTTTTTTTTGTGTAACAAAACTCCCAAAGGGGGGGGGGAATTTTTTGAATTTTGTGATTTTCGTTACTGAACCTTCGATTCCTGTAAATTTTGTACACCGGGTAGCTTAGAGTTTTCTTTTTCATTGGTATCAAAATGAGTACCAATATCCCCATTATGACGTCACTATACGTCATATGTTGAGGAAGTCCAAAAATACTGAATGAGGTTGTGTCATTTCCCAATTTTAGCGACTCAAAAACATTATAGCACTAAAATGCTCTCATTATATACAAACTAGTCATTTTCCCTCAACTGCTCAATTAGCCAAAAACCGCATGAAATTCGGTATTCCTAACATTTTTTGCGAAAAATTGAATTTTCCCCATGTGTGTCTATGGAAATTGACAATTTTGCTAATATGCTAACTTTATGTACATCCTTGTGACGTAATGCTAGGCATGTTGGTACTCATTTTGGTCATGGAAAGAGAAGGACCAATTGCTATCACTCTGGTACGCAAAATCAAGTGCCTGTGACGTTTCTTTGTTGTGCTAAGGCATGTTGGTACTTCCTCTCCCGAAGAGGGGTGTTGCCACCCCCTATCTATCGTTTTGGGATCACCCGTATCTTACTCCAAGAAACCCCGTTGATGTTTGTTTTGGATGAAAAGGAGCGGACATATCAATTGACCAATTACAATTAAATTTTGAACCAAAGAAGGGGGGGTTTTACAAGCCGGGGAAAAAAACCTGAATTTGTGTGGTAACCCCCCATCCCCCCTCGGTAGACGAGGTTATAGTTTCGGCTATATTATTATGAGATCTTTTGAGAATATGCTGAATTGACAAATATTGTAATCAGTTGAAGTGGAAGCTCTAACAAAGAAAACATAATTGTAATACAGTTCTGATCTTATGGACATTTGATTTGCTTTCAGCCATAGTTCAAATACCAAATATTCGAATTTCATAAAAGTTCTGGCAAGATCAGCAAAAGCATAACCTGGAGCAATAACTCACAAACGTGTAATACTATTTTTTTATTCAATCACAACTTCATAAAAATCCTTATTTTTATTAAGCAAAAAAATCAGGAGGTTTTCTATCCTAGCGATCAATTCCCCAGGCCCGTACTAGCAGTGGGGGCGGGTGGAGTAGGCGGACGCCCCCCCACATTCCAAAAAAAACCAACATCATCTAAAAAATTCTTACAAAAGTCCAGAACATGTTTCGCGAAGCGGATGAGGCAAAAATCCTGTTTTTTTATGCTTGTTTGGTCGAAAAAAGGTTAACATTTGGTAAAAAAAGGTCACTTTTGCAAAGCTAATCCCCCCCCCCCTCTTTTTTTGGTAGGGAGGGCCGATTTTGGAGAATACCCATTTTGACAAAAATTGCCCATCCCTCCCCCAGCACATCCTGTCCCTGGCCGGCAATCCCTTTTGTCGACGGGAATTTATGTAAAGGTACAAACGTTTTTATAGTTCCATGGTCCCCCAATTTAACCCATTACATATAATGTTATCAGTGTTCAGCACAGGACAATTTTCCTTTAAATTAATGCGCAGTGACTTTCAAAACTGTTTATCATGGTTCCCTGGATCATGGTAGGAAATTAATGTCCAGCTGGACACTAACACGGTATCATGGTCCCCTGACCTGGTAAATCGGATATTAATGTCCATGGACAACTAACCCTGGGTATCATGGTCCTGGACATTGGTATCTGATATTAATGTCCAGTGGACAATTAAACTGTGTATCATGGTCCCATGGATCACGATGAATGAGACCAGTAAAGTCCATTGGACATACACCCACTAGGGTCCATGGTCCCCTGGACTTCATGAATCTGAATATTAATGTCCATGGCAACTAACACTGGTATAGGTCCTCCTGGACAAGAGACTGGATATATTAATGTCCACTGGACAACTAACACTGGGCATCATGTCCCGGACCATGATAATGGATATTAAATGGTCCAGTGACAACTAACACTGGGTTTCATGGTCCCCTGGACCTGAATAATGGATATTATGTTCGGTGGACAACTACCACTGGTATCCCCCATTGTCCCTTGGACCATGGCATCTGATAAAATGTCCAATGGACAACTAACACTGGGTATCATGGTCCCTTGACCATGGTATCTGGTATTACTGTCCAGTGGACTATCTAACACGAATATATACTGGTCCCTGGACCATGGTATCGGAATTATTGTCCTTGTGGACAACGAACACTAGGAGATGTAATCCATGGGACAATGCTTCCCTGAGTTTATAGTCCTGATATTGTGATATAACTTCAGTTTCTTCCAATCGTGGACGTTAACAATGAATTGCGAAAAAAAAATCTGCGTTCGTATTTTTATACCAATCATTTCATTTTTCCAAATAACTTACGCAATAACAAATACAGATACAAAAAATATACTAACAATCACCAGCAGAAGGATCGAACCTGGTTCAGTGATTCGAAGTCGAAAAAGTTCATTAGAATTTGACCGTACTAGACCTTGCGTTACACCACGGAAGGGGTTGACAACCCCCGCTCGTTTTATCTATTTTGTCCTCTCCCCTTTGAATAGCTGCAATCATGATTAGAAGAGCGTAACAGATATGGACTATAGTATCCGCGGGCACTTGATTACTTGTATGCTGTAAAAGGCACTATAGTCCGGTGGGGGATATAGTCCGTCACATACCAATTGCTAAAATACATGATGCAGTAAGGGCTACCATTCCTAGTTCCCGTTGTTCCATGTGGACCTCTGTACTCGGGAGTCATAGTCCGAGAGCATTCCCCTCCTATCCTGTAGGGCTATTGTTCCTAGTACAGGGGTCCTAAGGCCCCTTCCCTAGGAACAATAGCCCCCCGGACTATAAATCTGCCGGACTATATGGGCGCTTTCACCCCGGCACTAGATAACTCTCAAAGCAATGATTCTCATTCATTAAATTCTGACATTTTTGTATTCCAATGGAATGATTTAAAAATGTTAAAACATGCCAAACTGTCACTTTTCATCTACTCACCTAAACTCATTTTTTATATCACCATAGTAAAACAAGTGGAAACATGCATGCACTACATTATTACCGTATCGTCACTTTTAATAGTGATTGAATTGTAATTCTAAATGCACAATATAAGTTTTTGGGTGTTCTAGGTCTTGTCAACCAGACAAATCCATGTCTGAGAAAGCACAGTCTACCATATTTATTGCCAAACGAGATGTTCTAAGCTGCTCACCATGCATTTTCGCCATATAATATTGCATATATGCCCACACAGACACGCCATCTCATAGCTAGCAGAGCTCATTCAAATCCTGCCACGAGCTTACATTCAAGTCCTGTGGCAACATTGTAAAGTAAGTTGGAGAAGTGCATTGTGATGAAGTATAGCACATCCTTTCCGTCTTTTGTTCCCTTGAATCAAGGCTGTCTGGTCTGCTAAGCAACCGACCATAACTGCTTTTTCACACTGTAATTGTGTTATTGACATGTTTCCAATTATTTTGAAAATTGTGTTCTTCAGGTTTGAAATCAGCATGATTTAGCATTGAAGCGCTACCTGTCTAGAGAAGACTTTAAAAAAAAGGTAGACTTCCTGGTTGATCTGTTGTGCACTGGAATCCAGGGTCTACTAGTCTAGTATAAACCATAAACCCTGTTTTGTTCAGTGCATTGGTTGTGCTATCTCAGAGCGACAGCTCTCCACCATTATACGTGTCCTCTTGCACATACGCCGCCCATGTTAAAATTAACGGTCAGACGTATTTGACCACGCGAACCTTGCAAATCTTCAACTGCGCTAGGGAGTTCACAATTTTTCGACGGTAACACACGTACACCCACTTGTTTAACAATTCGGAAAAGACGAAAAAAACGTGAATACTGAAAAATTCTTACCTTATACTGGCTCAATTCTCTATGCTGCTGTCAGTCATGCACACCCATGCTACAAAACTAGTGGACTAATTGTTCTTTTTGTCAGGAACCCATGTCTAACATCAATTCGTACCACCTGATTCGGTCGTTTCGGCATATCCAAGGTACGGCGCGAAACCGTTTTTTTTTTTTTTCATTCCTTATAGCTACTTCGCAAGCCTTTAACACACGCGTCCCTGCTGCTAGGAGTCCCATTACGTAAGCGCTGTCCTAAAAGAGCCGGCCAATTCGCGATGCGGAAACGTATTGTGTCCCAGCAGTAAGATTCTATGGGACGTAAATTGTGTGCTCTGCTGGTTTGAACTTATGGAACGGGTAGTGGAAAGCGGTTTGGGCATTTTGTGCCCCCCCCTTGTCAGATCTGACATATCTAGACATACAATATGACCCGGCCTAAATCGGAATACCAGTAATACATGTAGTAAGGATGCGATAACTATTAATGTTATTCTCTTCAACAACGTACACTTATTCTAAACACAGAAAATTTATTGTTTGAACAGACCAACCAAAGAGTAAGTCAATACATTCGCCGCGGGGTTTCCTAATATCGGGGATTCCGGAAATTGCGTGTCCGCGCTACTTGCATCTGCATTAGTCCTGTTCAAGACGTTTTCATATTCCTTAAGTTATACACTGAAAGGTCAGGTGGGAGGATTCTGATGTTGACTTAGAATTGGGAATTTTGGAGGTTGCCGAGCTCCTGTGGAGCTCTATGGAAAAAGCACCTAAATCGGCATTAATCTGCCTGATTTATTTCTCCAAATTCGCTTGATGAATTCCTTCAATTTTCCATACCTGCAATTTTCCGCAATACGGAAAATTAGCACCCTATATAATAAATAGCAGAAAACGTGTCTATATATTCTCTGGTGTTACAGGCTCATGATACGGTCTTTTTCTGTCAAACTGTGGAAAACGGTTTGCTGGCAAAAAGTCACAACCCATAAAACGAATCCTATACTTTAACTTCACGAAAAAAAATGCGATCAACTACGACAAATCAGGTCTTGGAAGGAAATTTGAGCACATCTGGTGCGATCTAGCCAGTTTCCCCTGTCAATACGTTTGGGTATATACTTGTGTTACATGATCGCGGTAATCTCGTGTTGGCGTTGTATACCGTTCGTAACTTCGGACCTCTGGAGTTGATATAGCCATGGTAGGGAACCCAAAATCTTGAGAATTGAGACTCAATTTGAATTAAATAACGTTCTCGGGCATCTAGGGAATTTTTGAAATGGCGAGAAAATGAATTTCAAATGCACTTTTCTCAATTTCTTACACGAACTAAAAGTTCGCAGAACAAATAAGCTGTAAAATGATGACTTCTTTTTCTGCCGGAATGGGTAAAATTGACGGAATTCATCAAGCGGTTTGAGGAATCAATCAGCACATATTAATGCCGATTTAGGGACTTTTTCCATAGAGCTCCACAGGAGCTCGGCAACCTCTAAATCCACTCTATTATCGGACAATCGTGCGTCCTTCTTCCCCCTGGTTTTAGGTATTTTTTCCCCATAGAGCTCTACAGGAGTTCGGCAACCAAAATCCCAATCTAGTAACGAACATCCGGCATCCTCCCCCCCCCCCCCCAAGTTGTCACGCACCTGACAAACCACAGAATTTGACATCAACAGAATATGGCTCTTTGATAATGGTTACCAGCAGTCTATAGCTATCCATGGGGAGCATTTCGGGGTGAGCGAGCTTCGCGCAGACTACTATTTCCCCAATTGAGAGGGTAGTGAGTTACTAACAACAGGTTCACGGCGCTGCACTTCGCACACTCAATATTCTTGGGGACTGCCGTGAAACCTCCCCCTAAGGTGCTCTGACAGTGTCCCTGGAGGATCATAACCTACGGTCCAGTGGATGTGCTGAGGTGAGGATCCACGTGATGCCAAGCTTCCAGTACCGAAGTGCCACTATAGATGGATAAATAAGTCGCAATACTTGTTTCATCCTGGCGGAGGACCATATAAATGTAGGACTAAAACCCTTTTGCTTTTCAAAGCTTGTTTACTGGTATTTGTTATAGATTGCTACTTTTACGTATTGCGGACGTGTGTTTCACAGGGTGCCCAAATATAATCTGCCTCCCCCTGGAAAATGCGTAACATACCTCAACAGGTTAAAAGTGCTGCAAGGTCAACGGGTAGGCAAGGGTTCTAGTTGCGAGGCAAATTATTGGTACCAGGTGAAGCTAGCCTAATGTTTGCTCAGACATATATGCCAAACAAGTAACAGTATTGCCGTACAATTCCTGTTCTGCCTGAGTACCAGGGCTATGATGTTTTTCGAGGTAAAACCGGAAGCTTATATTTTTTTTTTCTCAATCTGCACCCTATACTAATCGCTCACAAGCGCGGCAGCCATGCATACCGAAAAGGTAAACCGCAGACAGCCGAGGTAAACCGCAGACACTGAGTGGTTGTGACCCGAATACTACAATTAGCTAGCAATGATTTTAACTATGGCAATCCGTTTCTAATGATTCGTGTTGCTTTTCCCCATATTTTTCCCGGATTCCCGATATGAACTCCCGCTTTCATTAATTTATTGGGACTTGCTCCATCTTTAGTCGGAGTCTTCGTCCAGGCCTGACTTCGTCCGATACGCGTAAAGGGAGGGTCATTATTTACGCCAGGGGGGCATGGAGGATTTTTAGGGGGAACCCGAAACATTTTGTAAGAGATAGGGGGGCACGTGAAATTTTTCATCACGCGAGAGGGGGAACATGAACTTTTAATGGGGAAATCAGCATGATCCAAGGGGGAACGTGAAATTTTTGAACGCAAGCGAGGGGGGGGGGGAACGCGAAAATTTTGGCCGAAAAAAAGTTGAATCCCTCCTTCCCCCCCCCCGGCATAAATAAGTACGCTCCCTAAGACTGCCCTACTTCGTTCTGTCTTTGAAATAAACTAGCTCTCGTCGCGCAGGATGTTATGCTGTTTTGAATTCCCTGTGCTTGTTAGGATGGATGTCCACCCCCCCCCCGCCCCCCCACAACCAACACAAACATACTGGCTGAATCCGTTTTGACTCCCTATAGTCGCCCATAGGGAGAAAGTGGCCAACTAAACAACTTTGATGGAGGTTTTTTACACCGAGCTGACATCTGTAAAATCATTTACTATTCATTTTCATCACGACTGAGTCCGTGGTTTGTTTATCGCCGTTGTGTGGCAAATAGCCTATTTCAAAGTCCAGCATAACATAAAACGGACCACCTATAGATTTATGTATGTCATACCGCTACCGTCTATGTCTAAATTCTAAACGGATAAATTCCCAATTGGCTCCAATAAACGTAGCTAAACGGAATTATAAGACCCGAATAGGCCGTGTCAGATACGTCAGATCTGACATGGGTCACAACATACCAAACCGAGTGAGAAGCATGGAACAAGGCCGGTAAATTAAAGCTCAAATTAGGTGCTTAATAGAAGTGAATTCTCGCCATTTTTTAGGTTTTAGTGAAGGAGAAATGCTCCAAGCCTTGTATGATTTTCTTTCTTCATGTACATTATATTGTATCGAACCAATGAATGAAGTTGATAGAGCGCTGTGACCAATGCTAGACTTTGGTTTGATAAATTACGTATTTTTTGTGCTATTATTCTTTATAATCCATAAAATCATTCAATCGTAAAGAGACACTGGCAACATTGAAAATAGTGCCCTCAAGTTTTTGTCACATTGATATTTATTTCATAATTGTAAAGCTTTGGAGTTACATTAGCCCTCACCGAAATGATTTTAAATAAAATACTCTGGCGACATTTATTCAGCCGACAACGGCAAATGGCATTAACCCAAGGAAACACACGCCTCAGTTGTTTCCACGGCATCCATGCATCATGTAGGTTTGACGGACTGTGACCTCTTGGTTTTAATGATACGGTACGCGTCTATGATATTTATGTAACATTTGTTTAACATATTTGTTTATTAAAGTTACGGCAAAACTAAAGTTAGCCTACAAATTACCTGCATGTCTTTAGCATCTTATTAATGTCGCTATCTGCTTTTGGCTATTTTATTCCGTAAATATAATTCTTTTCAATGTCCTAGACTATCATTTGTGAGCAAATTGAATGAAATTTCATATTTTTGGAAATGTGCATAGCTGCTTTAATTTGAGATAGAAAAAAAAAAAACATATTTTGGTTTCAATCAGATGCCTGCTTGAATTGTCTCTTTATTTAAAAATAAGATTCCCAAAACCAATTAAGCAGAAGACGAAAATTGACGTGGGGAGATACCATTTTTAATAACCATTAAAAGTATATGCTTGACAAGAATAATCACCATCACTGTAGGGTCGCTGTTTGTGAGATAGGATACCACAATTTCAATGCGTATGCGTCGATACCAATTTCTTTGCAACTTCTCCACTTAAGTTACATTTGTCACTTGTTTTTCCAAGGTATCAAATGGGAGGATAACGTTTAAAAAGGGGGAAAAATGCTATGGGGTTAGAAGAGAGTCATAGACATCATGTTGGCGTCGGGGTGGGGGGCTGGGGAGGGATGAGGGCAATTTCCCTAAAATTGTTTTCTTTCCCCCTAGCTGTACCCCCGCAAAGAAAAAATAGACATATTTGTGGCCAAATAAAGCGATTTTTTGGCGAAAAGCACTCAACTTGGCAAATACCAGTGGTTTTGGACAAAATGGTTACAAATCTAAAATAGTTGATGTCCCCACCCAAAAAATTACGCCCAACTTTCACACTTTGCCTCCCCCCCCCCATCCGAAAAAATAAGTTGGCGGCCGCCACTGGTCATCGGTATTCTTACTTTTTTGACAGTGGTGATACCCCTGTGACTTGTGACAGAATGTTACCAAACAATGTCTACTTTTCCAAAAAGGCAATGTCTGTTGGTGCAATTCGACCACATTTGCACACGGCAAGCACTTCATGGTAAAGACCCGACCTTCATTAACTTTGTAGTAGGCAACAAACAGGCAGACATTGTGGACAATGAAAAATTAAAATATGGACATGAATCACACTCTGATCTAGGTGGCAGCTGGACTAATGATTTTGTTCCCTTTAATTTGATGTTGAACTGATCGGAGGTGGGCCAAGTTTTGGATGATTTATTTTGAACCTGGCTCTATTCCGATAACGACCAATAGTTCCTTCCCCACATTTTTAGTTGATTCTGTCTTAAAGTCTTCAAGTACTTTAGGGGTCAAGGTCTCTCCGAACTTAACAGTAATGTAATCAACAATTTATAATAATTGAGTGGGGTCTTTAATGGAAAAATGAACCCGTGTCTATGGCAAAAAAAAACACCAACATATACTAACCTTTTTTAATTTTTATTTCTATTATTTTTATATCATTTTGATTTAATTCTATAGCATGGGTTCTTTTTTGTTTTATGATGACAAATTCCAGATTAAATCAAATGTAATGCGTTAGTAACCATTTCATCCTCGGTGTAATTGCCAGAATCTGCGTGAAAAAGAAAACGGGTTCCCCTTTGTACCGCCCTGGTGAAGAATTAGGCATTTATATGTTGTCTCAAATGGCTGCCGACAGCCATTTTGAAATAGAGTTTACTTAAATTTTAATAATTTCAAAAACATTCCATGGGATGGACTGTCAGAATTGATTGAAGTGACACCTTCTTTACCTTTTGGTAGATGAACCGGTGCCAATTACAATCATTTTTATATGTTTCTCAAAATGTCTGCTGGCGGGCATTTTGAAATATATGGTCATAACTAAGTTTATCAAGGTTTTGAACTGCTTCAAAAAAACACTACTTCCAGCGGATTGGAAATGTCATAATTTGTGAAAGAGACACCTCCTTTGCTTTTTTACTGATATATTCCTGTAAATGTGACATTGATGTTTTTTCAAAATTGCCGCCGGTGACCATTTTGAAAAATGGCTGTACCAAGAGTTTGCCGGGGTTTGGAATTTGCCACCTTGCAGGGTGTCCGAAGTCCTATGCAGATGTAACTCAATCAACATTCTCTGACGACAGTTATAGCTTATTGATTTTGTTAAATGTGCCAGGTGCCGCTTTAAGTTGATCCTTCTTTTTGGGTAGGAAGTGCTTACCCTTCAGACTAGCCCTGCGGTTTTGTTCCGATCCTGATTGACACGTCTTATGGATATAGCTCATTGAGGCCTGCCTTTGGGCCTCTCGCTTCCCCTTTCCTAGTCGGGCCCCGATGTGCCTGTCCGGCTGATTGCTTTGAAGCCACTGTTTTTCCAGCCATTCTGATCCGAACCGTGATCTCCCTCGGTCTAGATTCGGTTTTCTTGGGCCCTTGGCCATCCAAATTTTTAAATCCAGTAAGATGAGCTGATCTCCTCCCTCTCGGAACAGCCTGGAACAGCTCTGCTCTTTAAAGGTGGCAACGAGAGATTTCTGAATGCACCCCAAATATGTGTCATTATTTAATTTCATATAGATTAGACACTCAATAGACTTCCGACCTTGTATTTGTCTACGAAATTCGAAAAAGGAGAAAAAGGTGAGTTTGAATTGCTTTTTATTCAATATAAAACATTAGGCTGAATTTCGTATTTGCCTCCTATACGAAATTAGAATTCACAATTTTTTGTACCAAAGAAGCATTCTCAGCTTATCCTTTCAGATGTGGATGTTTTCAATAGAAATCTTTCAACAGGACCAAAAATAGTACTTTTGATTTTTTTAGGACACCTGATATTTGAAATCCGCGTGCACTTTAACCACTTACCATCTATATATTACTTAATTGCCAAATCTCGTAACACCTAAAATATTTTTCTCTCTTGAGTACAATCTTAGTCAAAGGTGCGACATTTAATGCCTTGAAGGGTAAATATCCCGTTTTGTGTAAGTTTATTCAAATTCGCGACTAAGATTTTTAACTCAACCGAATGTTGTCTTCTTTTTTCATTAGCATTTTAGAGAATCCGCTCGGCGTATAACCGGGTCTGAAATCGCAGTAATTTCAGGCCTAACCTAAGTCCACGCCGCTTAAGCCGCAACCACGGTATCATTTTTGGTCGTTTTTTTGGCAATAGAGTCGCCATTTTAACTAGCCATTGCCATATTTTTTTTTCAAACGTTTATTTGTTCCTGCCACTCCGATGAAAGATAAAACCATTTTATATCCCAATCCACCAGACATTCAATCGTTATTCCCTCAACTGTGTGTTAAACTGATTGGTATATTTTTCAATTGAATTATCAATGGCAATATTTGATGAAGAATTTTTGTTTCAATTATGTGTCATGAAATTTTGATTATAAAGACGGTAAGCTCATTTTAAACAGGGAATGGCACATTAAACCATCAAAATACTGTACATCGGCGATAGGCAAAGCAGACAGGTTGGGCTTCTCTTTGTATTTTAATTTGTATGGATTTGTTAGCAACTATGTTCAATAGAAAATGTGATATATATCTCCCAGTATAAAAAAAGTACACTATTACAGCATACATTGAATACAATTTAGGCATAGACTGTTAGACCATAAAATCAAGTTTAAATTATAAACAACCGCTCTTACCCTGTAACCTGACCATCATCTTCAAGAATTACACAACTTGTTTTTTAAGGTTCAAGCTCAGTTGTTTAAATTTTAAACAATTTGTGTAAGTTGATTTTTTAAACAAGATGGACGATGACCATGGTAAATCGCAGTTGCGGGGGTTAAAGTTTGCGAGTTTGTTAAAAATTTGTTTAAAACTTCTACAACCTTGATTAAGACAAATTGTTTTAAACAACAGACTAAAGAATTTTGTTTAAAACTAAACAACAGCACTTAAAACAACCTCTTTTAACCGCATTCCAACAATGATTTACCCAATGTATAAGATAAGCTAATGTTAATTTTTGTACCCTGCAAGTACTTTATTGTAATTGTCATTACTATTTTCATTTAAAAACGAGCACCCACCGGGATGTACAGGGTATCCTAAAGTGGATAGACAGATAGATGGGATGGGACAACTAACGTACGGTCAAAATACCACAGATACTTGATTTTGGTACCAATGGATCGCTACTCATGCCCTCCTTCTTCGAATATGTAAAGAGATGTAACAGAATTAGGGGCTCTTAATCGGGAATGAATTAAGCTAAATTGGAGCCTTGTTGTTTTTTTTGTGGAGTAATTAAAATAGTCAACTACAACTTAAGATACTCACCTAAAATGCGTAATTCCAAAGTTAGAGATGAATCGGATTGTTCGTTTTCATGCAGTACACATTTATGTACAGTATAACAGTGCCATAGGATACGTACCGTGTATAACAAAATTTCCGGATCCGGAATTTTTAAATAAAGTTGTGATTTTCTATATGAAGGACTTCGATTTGAGCTTAGTTATTTCACACAGTGATTATTATATGGACAAGCATTATGTATATGCAAAAACACAATTTAGGGCGCCCTCCCCGGGAAATCTCTGAGTCAGCCTTTAAAGCGGCACTGGCACATTTTCAGAAAATATGAAATTTCTTAAATTTGCCCGCAAATGATAGTCTAGGCCATTGGAAGAATAGAGATATATTTTTCACATAAAAATAACATACCCAAAAACAGATAGGGACATTAATAAGAGGCTAACGAGTAAAATCGCCGTACCTTTAATCAACAAATGTGTCTATTACATGAATATCATAAACTTGTACTCATTGATGTTAAAACCACAAAGGTCACAGACCATCAAAGAAGGTCCATGCCGCGAGAATCAACTCTGGCGTGTGTTTTCTTGTGTTACACGCCATATCCGCGTCGTCTGCTGAATGAATGTCGCCGGTGACATTTATTAAAAAAACGTTCTGTTTGCCCATAAGCGCGCTGATTTGGGCTTAATAATTTCTGGTGAGTGCTAATATATATAAAAGCTTTATAACCATGCAAAAATATAAATTTTGAATAATTTAGATGGCGCACTATTTTTCAAATGTGCCAGTGTCTCTTTAAAAGTGGAGTGATAACATTGTATACATTGTGCACATTTTGGCATACATTTTGTTTTGTGTACTGCTACTGAAGTAGTTGGTTCAAGATACTAATTTGCTGTAGAGTACAGTCGTCACAATGGAGTTTAAACCAGAAGAGTTTGTTGAGCAAATAACTTTGACGAAAAGTTTGACGAGCTGAGAAATCCTGATTTGATGAAATTGGCCGAGCATTATAAGCTTGAGGCTAAATATGCTATGAGAAAGCGGGTCATCAAAAATCTCTTGATTGAAACCTAAGTCCAAGAAGATATTTCGGATCAATCTTATTTGGATAACATTCAGGTAGTTCAGGAACAAGGCACAGGTAATGCCTTCAAGCTGAAAGGGCTTGCCATTCAAAAGGATTTGGAAATAGAAAGGGAATGGAATTGGAAAAAAGAAAAATTACAAATACAACAAAAAGAAAAAAATAGGTGCTATTAAAAATGCAAAATGAAAAGATGGAATAGGAAATGCAAATGATATGAAAAAGAAACTAGAGTTAGAAAAAATGAAACAACAGGCTAGCTCTTCCAACTACTCTGGTTCGTTCTTTCGTTCGTTCGCTTGTTCGTTCGTTCGTTCGAGCGTTAAGTCCAAAATCACAGTGGAAGATCCGCTGATAGTTGCATCATCCAGGTTGAGCAAGCCTGGGATTCCTCTTGGGACTTGCAGACCTCACAGTCATCTATGGTGTGGCTAAGGGTTTATGGCTCTCCACAATCGCAGTTTGGTGAAAGTTCCACACCGATCTTGTGAAGGAAATGCTTTGTACGACCAATGCCAGTTCTGAGGTTGACCCATGCTTTCCTATATCAAGGTCACAGTCTTTTGGGCTTGCTAGATGGGCTGTCCACAAACTGCTATAGGCTCAGACAAGAGCTCAGACCATCTTGTCTTTGATCCACGATGATCGGTAGGGATACTGCGATTGGGTAGCAAAGTGATTCCGTGGAATTCTCTGATCCTCAAAGGGTGTTGGTGGGGGATTAGGCTACCAGGTTTAATGGTTCATCGCACTTCTTGGCGAGCTAGATCGTCTGAAAGTTCCTCTCAGGCTTTTAGTCTGTTATAAGAGCCAAGAAAACAAGACAAGAAATTATTTCTTGTTTCCGGAACAAGATCTGCGGGATGTGTTGCCGAATTTCCCATTCAAATCAAACAAACAATCAAACAAACCACATGCAAAACATATAATAACCTTAAATGACCCCTAAATAACCTATGACCTCCACATCTGTGCAGCACACATATGCTCCTTGTGCGATGCATGATCATACCAAGTAAGAACTTCATCTGTCACTGCACTTATATGATACATAACGGTAACTAAAAGCGTGTACCCAATGTTTGACCAATGCCAGTTCTATGTTTGACACACATAGAAACACACACACGAACCATGTTGTCATTGTTGTCATAAGGTCTTTCCGATTAAAATCGGGCGACCTAAAATATGACATTGTAATAATAGCATCACAATTGATGTGGGCAAACAATAGTGCTTATACTTTTTATGTTTATAAATATCAGACGAAATCGCCTTATATCCACACGCATCATCTTTTTATTTGTTTAAAATCATTCTATCATACTGTTCGATGATTGTCGAGCAAATAAAATGTAAGCGTTACTTTTAATTGTATGCCATCTCTTTCAGCTAAAATCAGTTCTTAAGCACGGAATAATTTAGGGTACAAGTTAGTATGGTATTCAAAATTGCGGCCTCCGAGGCGTGGTATAGGCTTATAGGTTGTCCCAATGGTTGTTAATATTGGTCTATCGGCAGTAAGAAACAGCAATATCAAGGTAATCTAAGGCCAGACTCATTAATGTATTCATCTTGACAAGAGTGCTCAATAATAATATTTGAAATTAAAATAAACAATTTTCAACATTAAGTTCATGATTATGTTACCTAATATTGTAGTTTAATTGTTATTATAAAAATATAGGCTAAATTTAGTTATTTTGGCATTCTGCTTTATAATGCTTATTCTCAAATAAACTGTCAATGTAATAATCGATATGATACAGTGATGTCAAGAGCAATACAATCCTAACGCATTTCAACACGTTTATCATCACCAATACATGGAGTCATTTTGTGGTTGGTTTACAGAAACAGTATCGGAAAATTGGAAACGCTAAATTGGTGATTCACTGGCGTCCCGGGGGTTAAGAGTATTCCCTACATAGAACCCCACAAAGTCGTACCGTGACAGTCATGGCAATATGAGCCAACCATTTCCTAAAATGCAACAATATTAATATTATCAGAGTGCTTCACTAATGCCCATCGTCTCAGTGTTATTTGAATTGATCAAATCCCGATTATACAACTGTTATAAATGGTGGATTGATCGATTACAGATTGTCATTATCAAATAATTATCGCTATTTTGGAAGAATTCATTGAGTCCGTAAACAAGATGAAATTACCCCAAAGCTACTGTTTGTCATTTTATGTTACGAATAGCATGTTAAGGGGGTCTACGTTTTTTTGGCCAATTTTCGATTGCAATTTTCTTGACTTTACCAATATGTTACATATGCATGTTGTATATCATATTGTAGCCCATGTTGAAAAGTTTTGAAAAATGGTAATTATTTTGATCGTGTTGCCATGGTAACTGAACAGGGCCTCTGATTGGCTAAACACGTGAACAAACGTAACTGCTTACCAGTAACTTGCACTTACACCATACATGGGTAGAAGGTGCATGGGTACAATGCGAAGAAAACCATGAAGCCGGATTTTTGATATGGTTGCCATGGCAACCAGGAGCTGACCAATTAGGGAACTTTATGCCATAATTCAAAATTGAAGCCCTAATTCAAAAATCCGGCTTCATGGTTTCACAGCCCTTTGGATGCTTAATATCTGTGCCAAATTTCGTGTTGATACGACCTTTCGTTTTTGAGTTACGTTCGTTCCCGTTTCATAAAAACCCAATTTCCACCATTTGAGATATTGAGCGAAACGTAATCGAAAATATTAAAAGTTGCAAAAAACTATTAATTTGGCCCACAATTTGGAAATAATTGTTCATTTATTTTAAAATATAAATTATTACATTTTTTGAGTGCATTTTGGTGCAAATTGGGGATGATCTAATGGGTTAAATTAATTTTTAAAAATAATCGTCTTAAATATCACTGGGTAAAGAAATACATAAGAAATGCTGTCGAGCAGAAAATTTCGAGTTGGTTTGATGCATAATGAATTTATTTAATGAATTAATTTTTAAAAAGCTTGTAATATGTGGTCATAATAATAAAAAAAAAATATTTGCTTAAAAATCACAGGGTGAGCATTTTTACATACAAATGTATACAAAAATGCATCGAACGTGCGAGACTTGCTTACTTAAATCGAGCATAAAATTTGAACGGAATGTCCTATTTACCTCAAACAAAAAGCAAATGAAAGTTTACACTTTCCTATCATGCTATAATCTGAATTGTGCTAGTAGACTCATTTTCTTCAATTTGAAAACATAGACCCCCCTCTTAAAGGAGATATTTTAAGGGACATAATTAAATTTCTTCGAATCTTTCTAAGCTTACTTAACATTATACTAATGTGTTTACCAACATTTAATAAAAGGTAGAGATAATATTGTGGCGATTCTCGTACAAGTTTTCGTTTATTGATATATGTCTATGACCTTGCTTTATAAACAGGTGAATATTTCTGAGGAGAGAAATGTTTGAAATACTTGCGGACAGGTTTGGCAATCCCCCGGTGTCTAAGAGGCCTTGAAGTTCAGGTTCAGGTATTTCTACGCTCATTAACACAAAACCTTAACATAATACTGGGGACTTGTTAAGGCTTTCACTACACGCTAATTGGCCCACCCATATGCATTGCTACTGAACAACAAGTTGCAGCTTGAG
>JAMKCH010017366.1:0-25855 GCA_023653785.1 Ophioderma brevispina
ACACAAAAAAATTGACCACTTCTGGTAAAATATGGGGGTCCCTGGGAAGGAGGTTATTTGCGAATGGGCCATGACCCTTTAAAAGTTTAACTTGGATTTTATATGAACAAATGACCATTATTCAGAATACAAAGTTGTGATTGGTTTAAACATGTCGCATGAGCGATTGTTATTTAAAGGGGACCCATCAATCATGAGATCTTTGACCTCATCCCCAATGTACTAGACCAAGCATTGCAAAGGGATCAAAGCCCGTATCTAAGTCCAGCTACCACTGCATTCTGAAATTTCCCTACTTTGGAATTCAATTTCAAGATTTCTTTGCCTCTCGAAAACCCCATTCCTTCTGGGATTTTTCTTTTGAAAGTTTGAAAGTGATAATCAGTAAATAACAAAGTGTAAATCTACATTAAGGAAAGAACTTTTATCTGTCTGAATACTTTAACACCCAAAAGGAATTTTTTGTTTGTTCTGAAGTGCATAACAACATTGCTTGCAATTTTACCACATTTTATGATAAATTGGTGAAATTTCAAAATTTCGTATAGGAGCAAATACGAAATTCATCCTGTTTTATATTGAAATATAAGCAAATGAAAATCACCTTTTTTTCTCTCTTTTAAGACATTTCTGTAGCCTAATACAAAATAAGAAATCTTTTGATTGTCTAATCTATATGAAATTACTATTATGACACAATATGGGTGCCTCAAAAATCTCTCGTTGCACCTTTAAGCTATTCCTGCAAATTTCAACAGATTTTCTCTTTCAGGTGGATCACCGATAGTGGCTTTAAACTCCCGAGTGTTATTGGGGGGTCAAGCGGAGTTTTATCCCTCTAAAAAACCTGGGGGTTTAGCTCAAACTCTGATAATACTCCTGAGTGTTTTTGAGTGTCGTGCTGAGTGTGGACAGCTTCGGGGGAGGTGGAGGTGACCTCGCAAGGTCATCTTTATTGACAAATTCCTTTTTTTTTTTTTTTTTTTTATTGAAATACAATATCGAACGGCAAAATTAAATTACTGCCCTTGCACAGACGGCGACAATTCTTTAGCCTGTTGACAAACCCGTTTTCTTACGCTGCTCTCATAAAACGTTATTATGACACAATATGGGTGCCTCAAAAATCTCTCGTTGCACCTTTAAGCTATTCCTGCAAATTTCAAAAGATTTTCTCTTTCAGGTGGATCACCGATAGTGGCTTTAAACTCCCGAGTGTTATTGGGGGGTCAAGCGGAGTTTTATCCCTCTAAAAAACCTGGGGGTGAAGCTCAAACTCTGATAATACTCCTGAGTGTTTTTGAGTGTCGTGCTGAGTGTGGACAGCTTCGGGGGAGGTGGAGGTGACCTCGCAAGGTCATCTTTATTGACAAATTCCTGTGTTTGAATATCACACGCGAAAGTCCATGGCTTCCAGTATATCCGGTCTACACTCCGATATGAGAAGCGGAGGAGAATGGTCAGGGGGATGAGTTCAGAGTTTTGGCCATCGTGTGGACATAACTTGGAGTGAAGTAAAATAATTGGATTTAATTTTCACCTCCGGAGTTTCAAACCCTTGGAGTTTTGTGACTGTGTGAACACGGCTTCTATGAGCTTCAATGAATATTTGGGCTTATAAAGTGCACTCACCAAGAACTAAATAAACATGTGACCTAAACATCAAACACATCAAAGGGTTTGCAGGCTGTCAGTAAACCTTGAGATCACACTAGCGGAACTCGAGTAAGAAATTCTTGCAAACGGAAACCCCAGATTCTTAACATAGGCTCAAATGTCATTTGAAAAAGATTACAAATGCTGTTCCCTATATGTCAAACCGACTGTTAATATGCATTAATTTCTTGTACCTATCATCAAAGACACATTGGCAGAGACGAGTGGAAATATCTCTGCTGCCCCGGAAGCTCTCGAGTTTTAGCATGCTTGAGTGTCTTCGGAGAGCTCTCAGGTATCTCAGCGAAGCAGATGAACTATACTGCCCCTGGAGGAAGTCCAGGAGCGGAACCCCCGGAAGCTGGTGGTTTTTAGCATGTTTGAATAGCTTCGGAGAGCTCTCCTTTATCTTATTATCATAAAGCAAATGATCTATAATTGCCCCTGGTGGGGGGTCCAGGGGGCGAAGCCCTCGGAAGCTCTCAGGTTTTAATATATTTAAGTGCCTTCGGAGAGCTCTCAGATATCTCATTATCTCGAAGTAGATGAACTATACTGCCCCTGGCGCCGACGGAGGTCCAGGGGCGGAGACCCCGGGAGCTGTTGAGTTTAAGCATGTTTGAGTGCCTTCGGAGAGCTCTTAGTTCTCTCTTTATCATGAAGCAGATGAACTATACTGCCCTTGGCGGGGTCCATGGGGCGGAGGCCCCTGGAGGATCTCGACTTTTAGCGTGTTTGAGTGCCTTCGGAGAGCTCTCTTTATCTCATTATTATGAAGCAAATGATCTATACTTACCCCTGGTGGGGTCCAGGGGGCGAAGCCCCGGAAGCTCTCGAGTAACAAGTTTAAGTACCCTCGAGGGGCTCTCAGTTATGAACTATAGGCCTATACTGCCTATGACAGTGTCAATTTTATTTTTCCCCAACATCATTTCAGCGCCCCCCTGAGGTGGCGTCCGGGGCACGTGCCCCCTTGCCCCCTAGCTACGCCACTGCTTAAATCGGCATTAATATGCCCGATTGATTTCTCCAAAACTGCTTGATGAATTCCTTCAATTTTTACCATACGGCAAGAAGACATCATTTTCATCAATTTTGTTCTGCAAATTTTTAGTTCGTTGAAGAAATTTGGAGAAAAATGCATTTGAAAATTCAATTTTCGCGCCGTTTCAAAAATCCCTAGACTGCTAGAACGTTCATTTATTCAAATTTAGTCTCATTCTCATGTATTTGGGGTCTTACCATGCCTCTCGACTCCACGAGGTCCAAACACGAATGTATACAAACGCGCACGAGAATACCGTGCTCATGCACCACATTAACGTATACCCGACGTATTGACAGAACCTGGCTCATGCGGAACCACATTTTGATCAAATTTCCTTTCCAAGACCTGATTTGTCATAGTTGATCGCATGCATGTTTCCGTGAAGTTAACATATAGGATTCGTTTTATGGGTGTGACTTTTGCAGCAAACCGTTTCGCACAGTTATGACAGAAAAATGACCGTATATTTATTGTAAGCCTTTAACACCATAGAATCTATATACATTGTTTACTGGGTATATATATATAGAGTGCTAAAAGAGTGGCAAATAAATCCAATCTTCCACCCTCCCATGAATTTCTATCAATTTGCACTTAATCAGTTGCAGAACACCTACCGAGAACGTTCCAAAAGTTTATTGGACGAATAAGTAAAAAAGAATAACAAAAACTATGGTTTGGACTTCACTGCTATCATAATCATCTCCATAGAGAAAACATGCTTGATTTTCAGTCTTGCACGATAGAAAATTCAAAATCATCATCTTAATGATCTTATTATATAAAGAAAACATACATCAGGTGTGATCTACTCCATTGGAAAGCATTCCGAATATGCAAAAAAACTCGGGTTTGAAAAAAAGGAGGCGCTTCTTTCTGGAGATGTCCCTACATCTCTTTAATTCCAGTAGTCCTTTGCTATGCTGCAGTAACATAGTTTCCCCATTTACTTTACACCTAACCTCTATCTAAAGAGTATACATAGCAAACACCTTAAAATGGTGTTCACCCTATCTCATTTAGACACATCAGTTCAGAGATAATGAAAAGACTTGAATTTCAAGTTGACCACTCTTCAGATTATCTGGTATCTAAGATATTTCACGTGCCAACCTGTGCTGTGAACAATAAGAAAATGGCACAAACAGATTTTGACAGTCAGGTGCAAGAGTTGACATATATACTTTCAGTGAAATGTCCAAATAACAGTGAGACACACTGTCATTTCCTGATTTTTTTTATTAACAATTATTTTACTCAGAAAAAAAGTTCTTTGGGTGCTTTTACATTTTGACCCATGTTGTATATTTAACCTCTCTGAAAAGAAAAATTACCCACCAACACTACTTTCAGCAAATCAATACAATTTAACCCTTTTTTACACTGCTGTTTGCCCCATGCAAATTGTCTCTTATTTTTAGAACAATGTTAAGCAGTGGCGACACAATTTTTGACAACTGATATACTAAAATCAGAAAAATCCATTGCAGAAATCTTGCCATATAGGCCTACCTACAAAGGTCATGATTTGTATGTTATAGTGCCCTCTATATGCCCATTCTCCATAGAAAAACATGTAAACCTAAGAATTTTTAAGAAAAATCATATTTGCCCGGAATGGAATTTCATAAAATTTACAAAGGCTGTAGCCAGTAGAATAAACAATCAAAATTAATTGTAAATACTGTGTCGCCAATGATATTTTTGTTTTATTTTTATCATAATAAATTAGACTTTCAAACAGCTGTGTTTAAAGGTCTGGTAATATAAAATATAAAGAATATTATTTTGTGTGATCACTGTGATATGTTTAAGCCAATGTCCTCTGTGAAATCTAGTCAGCCAATGTTGACAAGCAGACAATAAGAGTCCCAATACACCCCCACACATGGCACACTACATTAGTCACGCACCTAGATCCGGATGTACGTTAACTGACCAAAAATACACACTGGACATCTTTACATGTATAATTATCTGTCCCTGGTGTTCCACATGATACTATACTGCCAAAATCACTGTCCGTAATGGATGACTAAAAAGCTGTGAATTTTACCTATATTGAAAATACTCTCATAAGGATAATAATAACTCTTTTAATAGATAGGATGTGGACAAATTTCCCTAACTGGACGTAATTGTGAAGAGTACCCTTTGTCCAAACTTTGTGACCAATTTATCTACAAACAATTTCCGTATGGACTGCAGAGGAGCTATGGTCATAGTGGAAGTGGACACACCTAATTTATTTGAAACTTAATTTGCATTATGTAATCATAACAAAATTAACAGAAAGTTAAGTTTCTTTTGTTTATACGAAGTGACCATTGCAAACAGGAACCAATTAACAGTGGATAATTTGGACAACCAATCAACTGGTTTATTAAGTTCTTAAACCCTTTCGACTATAGGTGTGTTTCTATTGGGACCATTTACCGGAAAAGAGACTGATAAGGGATTAAATATGCTCAATAGAAACTGACCTCTTGCTATTTAACGGTAAATCAACCCGGCAAAATTTTCCTTCTTGAGGAAGGAAAATACCGGTGACATTTACCAGTAAACGCCAATAAAAACACACTCCATTCCACGACAGTGTGCATGAAGAGAAGATTTCAATAGCTTCCCACAATGCATTGCTTCCAATGGAGGTTTTTGTACAGGTACTGATGTGGGTCGTTAGTGATGAAACATGGCTAAATTGACAGTACTGATCACAAACTTGCATTTTAAGAGCGTTTCATCTCTAACGATCCACATGGCAACCTGTACAAAAACTTCCAATGGAAGCAATGCATTGTGGGAAGCTACTGGTATCTTCTCTTGTGTGCATGCATGAGAGGAAATGGAAATTGATAATACCGCGTGATCACGATCGACGATAGCCTAGGTGTAAACGTGTGGACTAGAGATATGACGGCAAGGGCCAGGATTGGGTGGCGCCTCATCTATCTTACGTACATCGCATCTCGTACAACTCAATGTACCTTCACGAACATTTAACCAATCTAACCATTTATAAATCATTTGGCTCTGAATTTTGACTGTAAAATGAAAAAAAAATCAACATCAACCCTACTATCGCAGGTCCTGCCATCATTTTTTTGAAAAGGTCAACCCATGATGATTTGCGTTGACCATGGTTGACCTCAATGTATGACACTTCACCGGCAAAGGTTTTTGTGGAGTCGATCAACAGCAGCCAGGGAGTGTTAACCGGTAAACAGCGCCCAATTAAAACTGACCGTTTTCTGTCCTTTTGCCGGTAAAAGATTTACCAGTAATCTTCAATAGAAACATTCTTTATAAGTTATAACACAAAAGTCAGTGGCTTTATAGAACATGGCATCCCAAATGCTTGTGGGTCACTTGGAAAGCCATCTAAAAAACATCAGCAAAGACTAGGCTTGTTTCGACTCATTTAGATGCATTTTTCATGCTGATTCTGAATATGCCCTGGAAAATAAATAATTTTGACAGTTTTGAAATCAAAATTGACAAATATTAATCTTTGAGTGACTGTAGTCACTTGCCATGTTCAAAGGATTAAGGTATACGGGATGGGATGTACTTGGGGGGTTACTTAAATAGGATTGTGCTACCAATATATTGATTTTAGTCAATTTCACAAGGCTGACAAAATGATTTTTATACATTTTATAGAGTGTGTGATTAATTTTTCAAATTTACATCCCACTTTGCCCATAAGTGGTGCAGATTTTTAGAAATTGAGCAAAACCATGGAAGAAATTTAGATTGATGTATACCCCCTGAAAACAAGTATACCTTTGAAAGATCAATCATCTTTAAATAATTTTAAAATTAATTTGAAGATTACAATTTGATAGAGTGTAAACTGTTTAAAGCCCTTTTGCCCCTGACCCCAGAAGCTTCGGCCAATCCAGATCAAAAGGACTAATTTTGCTGGCCTATAAATTTTTTTTTTTTTTTTTTTTTCACCTAGATCCGGATGTACGTTAACTGACCAAAAATACACACTGGACATCTTTACATGTATAATTATCTGTCCCTGGTGTTCCACATGATACTATACTGCCAAAATCACTGTCCGTAATGGATGACTAAAAAGCTGTGAATTTTACCTATATTGAAAATACTCTCATAAGGATAATAATAACTCTTTTAATAGATAGGATGTGGACAAATTTCCCTAACTGGACGTAATTGTGAAGAGTACCCTTTGTCCAAACTTTGTGACCAATTTATCTACAAACAATTTCCGTATGGACTGCAGAGGAGCTATGGTCATAGTGGAAGTGGACACACCTAATTTATTTGAAACTTAATTTGCATTATATAATCGTAACAAAATTAACAGAAGGTTAAGTTTCTTTTGTTTAAATGAAGTGACCACTGCAACAGGAACCGATTGACGTGGATATTTTGGACAACCAATCAACTGGTTCATTAAGTTCTTAAATCCTTTCGATTATAGGTGTGTTTCTATTGGGACCATTTACCGGAAAAGAGACTGAATAAGGGATTAAATATTCTCCAATAGAAACTGACCTCTTGCTATTTAACGGTAAATCAACCCGGCAAAATTTTCCTTCTTGAGGAAGGAAAATAACCGTGACTTTACCAGTAAACGCCAATAAAAACCACTCCATTCCACGAACAGTGTGCATGAAGAGAAGAATTTCAATAGCTTTCCCACAATGCATTGCTTCAAGGAGGTTTTTGTACAGGTACTTGTGTGGATCGTTATGATGAAACATGGCTAAATTGCCAGTACTGATCACAAACTTGGTCACAAACTTGCATTTTAAGAGTCGGTTCATCTCTAACGATTCCCATGGCAACCTGTACAAAAACTTCCAATGAAGCAATGCATTTTGGGAAGCTTCTGGTTCTTCTCTTGTGTGCATGCATGAGAGGAAATGGAAATTTGTAATACCCGCGTGATCACGATCGAGCATAGCCAGGTGTAAACGTGTTGGACGAGAGATAATGACGGCAAGGGCCAGGATTGGGATGTCGCCTCTCTATCTTACGTACATCGCATCTAGGACAACTCAATCTTACCTCCGAACATTTAATAAACCATCTAAACCATTTATAAAATCATGGCTCTGAATTTTGACTGTAAAATGAAAAAAAAATAACATCAAACCCTACTATCGCAGGTCCTGCCATCATTTTTTTGAAAGGTCCACCCATGATGATTTGCGTTGACCATGGTTGACCTCAATGTATGACACTTCACCACCGTCAAAGGTTTTTGTGAGCGATCCACAGCAGCCCGGTAGTGTTAACCGGTAAAACAGCAGCCCAATTAAACTGAAAAACTGACCGTTTTCTGTCCTTTTGCCGGCCTGAGATGGAATTTTATTCATTTTAATTTACAATATAAACATTCTTATAAGTTAATAACACAAAAGTCAGTGGGTTTTTAGACTGGGCATCTCCCAAATGCTTGTGTGTCACTTGGAAAGCCTCTAAAAAACATCAGCAAAGACTAGGCTTGTTTCGACTCTTTAGATGCATTTTTCATGCGGACGAATATGCCCTGAAAAATAAATAATTTGACAGTTTTGAAATCCAAAATTGAAAATATTATCTTGAGTGACTAGTAGTCACTTGCCTGTTCAAAGGATGTATACGGGATGGATGTACTTGGGGGGTTACTTAAATTAGGATTGGGTGCTACCAATATTTGATTTTAGTCATTTCACAAGGCTGACAAAATGATTTTTATACATTTTATAGAGTGGTGATTACTTTTTCAAATTTACATCCCACTTTGCCCATAAGTGGTGCATATTTTTAAATTGAGCAAAACATGGAAGAAATTTAGATTGATGTTACACCCCTGAAAACATTATACCTTTGAAAGATCAATCATCTTTAAATAATATTAAAAAAATTAATTTGAAGAGTACAATTTGATAGAGTGTAAACTGTTTAAAGCCCTTTTGCCCCTGACCCCAGAAGCTTCGGCCAATCCAGATCAAAAGGACTAATTTTGCTGCCTATAAATTCCTATTGACGGAAGAAAAACCACAGATGTCCCAGATTTCCTGGAATTAACCCGCTTTTCAAAATATCGCATAGCTGGTGCTGTCGACAAACTTTTCCCTGGTAATTTTGAAGCACTAAATAAATTTGTCACTTTCTGCTCCGTCAATTTCTTGTGTTAAAATTATTCCTCCTTCTCTCACAATCTTCTCCATGCTTGATTGCCGATGACTTCAAGCCTTGCCCCGTACCCTGCTCCGTATTTTTATGGATTGTGCAATCTAAATCTAATTCACGGGACCCTTCACTGAGGTCAATGACATTTTTTATTTGATACAGAAGGACTTCCTATCAGTAACCCAATTTTTTTTTCTTTGCAATGTAATAGGATTATACCCTATGAGTGGTTTCCTTGCCAAAAATTGATTTACATGGGCTATAAGATTTTTACTACCAGTTTTGGTATGAGTATGGTGTATGGGTATCATGCAGCATGCCGATTAGGCTTACCCATTGGAGGTGGTGGTGGAGAAACCGGTTTCGCCTCCTTTTTCCAGTGCAGGGGGCGCTTGCTTAACGGCTTCATATGTCGGATCTTTCTGCGGTGAAAGGTTCGTTACATCGGTATAGTTCCTTGCGTGGTTAATGGAGGTGGACTTTTTTACTGGACAGTTTTGTTTGTTCACTGCATGAGATTTATTCTGTCGGTTGTCAGGGTTCTTCCAAGACTGTTGAACTTTGGCTTAGGTTGTTGTTGCTGGTGTTTGATGTTGTCGTTGATTGAAGTGACTGGAAGTTTGTTCTTTTAAAATTGACTTTGTTGTTCTTTGAGGTTTGGCATTAATCATGTTCTTATCTCCACTCGGCGGCGAGCACGACCCTGCTTGAGGAAAGAGGGTGGAGGTGTACCCAAGTCCTTGGGAAGAATTTCAGTTGTTTTGTTGGAGGATGTCGAACAGTTCCCCCATACGGTATCGACGGCAAATCCGGTCTTTGATTGGAGAGGAGGCGGGCGACCTTTCCGGGTATGCAGTGACCCCGTGATTGGACATTGACGTATTGGCAGTTTTCCACAATCTGCCTCCTAAGTACAGTGATACAGATGATGAAAAGAACTGTTGCCTAGTTCCACCTGCCCTTCAATTAAGTGCGTTGTGTGGTGTGGTTGGGGGACGGTGTTTGTTGGTACTGGTGGTGGAGGTGGGTGGTGGTGGATTTCGGTTGGGGCTTTTCACGGTAGCAAGTACGCCTGTAGTTTTAAGAAAAAAAAAACATCAAAAGAGAGATTTCCCTTCGAATGTGCAGTGTTAATTTACAATAGTTTCCATGCTATCATGCATTGCCAGCAGCAAGCGGAAAACCATCGTGAGAAAGCCATCATTGACAAGCTGAAGAAGGAACATGATGCACTTGAAAGTTCAAATGGAACCTTCTTTAGTAAGGGTGTACATCAGTGTGACTAACACGTCTTGAAAAGTCATAATAGAATAACCCTTATCTGCCCCTATCAAACAGTGCTCCGACAGCGAAATATTGCTGATTCCCCATGTCGATTCAGGTTTGTTTGATGGCAGCCTTCACTTGGAGCTTTGAGGCATCTGCACTATGGAAAAAAGTACCGCTGTGGATGCGCAAAAGCAGAGGTGGGCCACAAATCAATTAGATGATGTCATTGGCTTAACATGTTAGAAGGAAAATCTTGACAAAAAAATCTGAATTTTTTAATGTCATCAGCGATATTTTATGTTCAAAATTCTTGCGTTGGAGAATCCATTCCATGGTAAGGATTTGTTTTATGGAAGCATGAATCGAGGACATGGTTTGTGGGGGCCAGGGAATGGCCCGCCCAGACGGGCCTACATCGAAGCACCCAAATCATTTTGCAGGTTGTATTACTGCAACCTATTTCGATTGGGAGAGTTGCCTATATTGAATGAGCCTTGGCCGCTGCCCTCACACATAAGATCATTAATCGGTCATGCAAATAACCTCCAATACATGCCATATCACAAAGAATGGCTGTGAAATATCAGTAGACAATGAAGACGGATAAATGAAAATTAATTCCATACAACCCATTAAAGGAGATTGAGTAAAAATATGGCAAAAACATTCAAATACATTAATCTTAACGTATAATGTCAGAGTTCGATTGGAATGTCCGGGGTATTCAAATCAATTCTTTGAACAAGCCAGAGGATGACACTAACTACAAATGCAAGCATATAATTTAGCCTTCGGGCTGTCTGCTGGATCCTGACATGTTTCCAAATTCGGCAACATTGTTTTTTACAATGCAAAGGGCGGCATGCTGTTTACTGCGGTACCACTGTGCCGAGCCACTGCCGTTTCCCTATATAGTTTATTCCGATCATCCTCCTTCTATGAGAGACTTCACATAGCCCTATTGAAGTACACCAATACCAGATTATTTCTTGAAGCGGATTATTTATTATTATATTAGCAAAGTGTATTATTAGCTATCAAGATTCAATACGCTACTTGAAGTACACCAAAACCAGATATTGTAATGCAAGATTATTTCATTATATTAGCAGCATTTATTACTTAGCCATCAAGTTAGTAAAGTTGCTATATCACAATTATTAACAGCGTTTTGGTTTACGAGTTATTTTTTAGTTATCAAGTTATTGTAAAGTCATCTTCAGGCATTCTTGTTGCTGAGTCATTAAAGAGATTTTGGTTATCACGTTATCAAATTTATTCTAATTACAAGTTATAAAGTTACCTTCACGGATTATTCTATCGATGTTATCCTATGCATTTTCCATAAAGTTGAAATCAAACTTAATTTTGATTTCGTCAAAATTAGGGGGATGACCCGATTAAGTATAATTATAGAGTTTTGCATCTTGATTTAATAGAATGGCCAGTGACCCCAAAACCCACCTGTAAAGTTGGGTCAGATTTCAATCAGTTCTGTTGTGGGAGCTACAATGTGATTTTGGAAGCCCCATAGAGTACTGGGCCAAAATAAATTGGTTGACTGAAATTGGGACACATTCGCTCATAAACTTCCAAACGAAAACATCCGTAGCCCTAAGGATTCCAGGGTAAATCAGTGAGTAGTTTCTTCAGATACCAAAATTTTTACCACCTTCCAGTAAAATCTCTGGTTCTGGGGGAACGCTATAGCGATTGGACCATGGCCATTAAAAATTAAACGTTAAGCAACTATTTCATCCTTCAGTCTTCCTGGGTATTTTTATAAGATTAGAAACTTTTGTTTGTGGTTGTGAAAATATGCTTCCAGAAGCCCATCGTTCAGGTTTCATGAATTCATACACACAATTGGACCCCTAAATATTTAAGCATTGACCTATTGACAAATACACTGTTACATCACGTTCGACAACAACACTTTTGTGAATTAATGTTCCTTAAAATCATGATCCCCTACTTCTCTACCAGCTCTTTCTTAGGAGTTTTAAGTAACTATCAAAGTAATTCATGGAAACCACCCAATCCAACACATAAGTATAGCATGATTAAGACAGTAGATCTACAAACCCGCACTGATCGGTGGTCAGCTCAAACGAGGCTTGTCATTGGTTAGTAAACAACCACCTAAAGGCCCAACAGATTTAAATGTCAATGTAGGACCTTCCTACTAGGACATATTAACATTGAAAGAATCAGAAAATGTGTAATTTGATAAACAATGCATGCTATTAAGTCGGCCACTGAAAAATAAAGTTCTACAAAGCTTAATATTAATTGTTTGTTCCATAATTTTGATTAACAATAAAAGAAATTTACTTAAATCTTAAAAAGTAATAAAATGGGACAACCTAAAAGGTTTGAACAAAATCTAACAGTGTAAGACGGAATAAAAAAATACGATCAAATTTATCGTCATTCAGCCTGGTGGCTGCCATTATGCAGCGACAGGAAATTGGAGCATTAAAATAGGTGCGTATCACATTGCCAGGAGGGGGAAAGAGTTTAGAGTATTGTTTGGCAACAGTTGATCTTGTATATTATATGGCAGTGGAAATGTTGTTCTTTAAGTGGGAGGTTGGTAGTCATTTTAAGAGAGGTCAAATGGTGCGTACTCAGTATTGGCCCCAGAGTTCAGAGTTGATCTGGCAAAGTTGGGATGTGGCGTCTATATGTTGATGTATTGGGGATGGTTAAAAACCCTACAAAGTAAAGCCTTTTGTCTAGAGTTTTTAAATGTGGTGAGTTATTCAGAGTATTGTGTCTTTTGGTTAAACTTCGGGTTTGGTGTGTTCGAGAAATAAAAGGAGGTTTGTACTTGTCAAGTATAGGGGGGTAGTTTAGCGGGGGGAAATATATGGTATGTGATGTGTCAACTTCACAGTAACAGAAAGTATTGATTGTAAACTACTATTTCATTATGAAAAAAGCAATGTTGGGAAGAAGCAAACAAAAAAAAGGATACTCTGTGGTAACTCGCCATATTTTAAAACTCTCAGAATAAACTGCCCTAATGTCAAAATGTAAAACATTACCACAGTCATAACACACCACATAACACTTTTTCTTAACGTAACTCTTATAATACTCTGAAGTTATCAACTCACCATATTTTAACTCTCAAAAGGACTCAGCATTCAAGTACAAACATTTTCCACTAATACTACAACCCGCTACATTACAGCGTTGCTAATAGGCCAAGGTATTAATTAAAATAATAAAACAATGGAAAGGTGGAGGAAATTTCTGGGAACAAGCTGAAATGTAGAATTGGTGAAGAAATGTGTCTAGAATAATGTACTAAAAGTCCCCAAAATCAGCTTTGGAATTTTCAGAAGAAGGGGGCAAGTTTGTACAGGGGTTGTAAAATACGAAAAGTTCAGTGCCTTAAATGGGTTCCAAAATTTTTGTCATGTCAAGGATTAAAAAAAGATAGTTGACCTGATCTTATGCTTGTAGTTAATACTATATGGTAAAAAAGGCTCAAGGTCATCCTGGGGGTAATTTTTCAGAATGGTCGGATTCTTTCTGAAAGATGTGTCAAAGTCTTCTGAGTTGTACATGGAACACCAAAGAATATTAAACGGTGATGGTCATTACTTGCAAAATACAGGGCCAAGTGTGATGGGGATCTACAGGCTCTATGGGGTCATTGCTTTCTGCGTTATGATGTTCAATATTGAATCCATGTAGGTGATTGAATGAACATTTCTATGTTTAATATGATCCTCTACGAGCAATTTGAATCTGGGTTCAATGAAATTGGATCATTTTGAAGATTACCCCAGGATGACCTTGAATATTTAAGGGTCTGTAGTACTAAATACAGGTTGTGGGATAGGCAAAACTAACATTTTAGTGATCCTTGGGACATGACAAAAAGGTTGGAACACATTAAGGACAATTCTAATATTTTGTTAATTTTACCTGTACAAACTGTGCCCCTTATTCTGAAAAAGCACAAGAGGATTTTAGGGGACTTTTAGATGTATATAGACACCTTTCTGCACCAATCTGACATTTTCAGCTTGTTCCGAAATTCCACATTAAAACTAAAATTCTTGGCCTATAAAAATATAATTCTTCAAATGCGTGCTTTTGAAGTGCCAATCACCGCATTTTACTCTCCAAAAGACTCCCTACTTTTAAGTACCACATTCACAAAATGACTACTTTCCGCGATGTTTTTATTTCTGTCGGTTAATCTTTTCATATATTTCATTACATACAGGCTATTTCAGGAAAAATACTACATTGGCAAATAATTGTCAGGAAACATAGTTCATAATTCTAAGAAGATTGTACTATTCATTTGTAGTTGTCTGGTAGCTAGCGGTAAATGTCTAATGGCGGCGCCCATGGCTAAGGCGAATTTTGTTTTATTCGTATTATTATAAATTCGATCCAACTGATGATAAAATAAAATGTATTCTTATTATGTGCACAGGGTGCTAGCACCTGGGAAAGTATACACGAATCGACGGGGAAGCCTCGAAAGACACCTCTACGTCGCCGCCATACTGGGGGGATCCCGGCCACCCAAAAAAAAACAGTACACCACGCCGCATATTGAAGTTAAGAAAACGAAATTACTAAGCACATAATCATATAATAAGAATTTACAACCTACCTTTTTGCAATGTTACAAAGTCACCGTTTATTTCCATGGATTATGGAAGGATGATGTCAGGGACTGGCTAAACTGGAATTCCAGGGCAAGGGTTTACTGGTGTTGTAAAATTGAGGTTATATCGCCACTTTGCATGACTGAGAAATGAACGCTAATAGTTAGAATACGTGTTAAAAAATTGGTAATAAAAGCCGACGTTGAGAACAAATAATGTTCGTAAAATTCAAACACCAGACAAAATATAGTAGTAACAATGGAATGTTGTAATCCGTGTACGTGAAAACTTGCATAGTTCTCAACGACGATCGTATTTGATGATGTGAAAAAACGTGACATCTTCCAATGCGGGTCGTGTGTGTTTAGAAAGGACACTTCCGTGGACAATGTGATCGATTTCGGAGATCTGAAACAAATAGTATCGTTGTGAGGAATGTGCTTACGCCCCTGGAATATCAGTACACGTGAAAATGAGCGTTACAATGTGGTATTTAGACTTAATGGATACGATGATTGTTTCATTTGTGTCATAGCGAGTGAATTCGCACGGAGTTTAGTTTTTCGCATGTTTGTAATTTTTTATCGCTATTTGTGAAGCCAAGAAAGAATTACATTTTTTTCCTGAGCCGCCCATGATGATATACAACTGGATAACAGTGAAATAGTGGTGATTTTGCCGTCGAACTGATCAAAATTATCGCTGCTTTGTGGTAACACGTACAACGTAACGCGGTTGTATAACGAGCAATGCAAAAAGATTGCCCTCCGCATGGCGGTGGTGAGGAGATGTGCCGCGCCACGGCGTAGGGGGATAATAGTCGGGGGGGCAGTCTGATCGTGTATACTGTGATTTGAATGGTCATTCACCATGGTAATATGATGACACTGATGGGCATGGTAAGATACAGTCTACATAGAAGGTCTATTTTGATGGTTATCAGAGGGTTATATCATTAATGAGCCAAATCAGAGATAGGAAAAATGGTTATAGCAGGGGGTTAAGTCATTTTGGTGGGCAATTGTACCCCAACTTTAAATTTTTTTAAATCTACATTTGTTGAATTAAAGGAGCATTTTATAATCCACAGCCTCGTCCCAGATTTACCTCAAAGAATTTAAGATGTATATATCATTGAATGTTACCTAATTAGAAACAATCGCATGTACTTTCGGCCTTTTATGGCAAAAGGGCGTAACTCGAGGTACACCGTTTTGCTTTGAAAGGGTTGTAATGCAAAAACATGATTATGGGATACAATTTTTTTAAAATTTTTAGCATTACTTAATCTAAACATTTAAAACAACAAAAAAGCTATCCCATAGTGCATGGGTTTGCGGGTGGTCCTATCAAGGCAAAAGGGCGTAATCAAGTTACGGCCCTTTTGCCATAAAAGGGCCGATTTGATATTCCCTGCAAGAATGTCAATATCTTGATATAGCCCCATAGACAGAATAAAGCTAAGGCAAGGCTAGATATGTGATATGCTCATTGTAGGAACCTCTAAAACACCAATTGTGTTTATTAGGGATCAAACATGTACCGAGTGGTCATCACACTACACAACCAATTTCTTCATGGGAGGACCTTTGAAGTACCTGTTAAGTAGCTGCGGAGTACCCCCCCCCCTGGGTACCACATCGCCGGCCGCAAAAGTGGGGGTAGGGTAATCATCTCCAGGTACACACCCGCAGTGTACCTTGAACACTATTTGCGCTCAGCAGGAGTACCTGCGTAGAACTCCATTGCAAATGAGGCTCTGAGCTCTGTGTGATTATTTTATTAATCGTATCTATTATTAAACATTTGGTCACCTATGTTATATGATTTTACACAAAATGTCATATATAGGGGTTCTTGGTGATTTGGTCAACCAATTGTGTTACTAAGTTTGATCAGAAAGGGTAGGTAAACAAACCATGGAATTATTGGCACCTCTAGGGCCAGTTTGCTGCCTACTAGGCAGACGGTAAGGGAGTACCTGTGAAGGTACTCCAGAGACTAACTGCAGAATACTCCACTTGGGGGTCTACTGGCCCTGTCAGTCACACCTAGCAGGCGACAACTGCAGGACACTATAGGGTTGGGGACTATGCAGAAAACATAGAGTTATGCACCCAGTGGCTTGTGTTACTTCGCAGTAGTACTTAGTTGTAGGGACTGCATCGATGTTGCATCAAGGGGTACACTTGGAGTAGAGTTAAGAGTACAATAGAGTAGCTGAAGCTCGGGTGTACACGTGGTAGTCTGGTGGTATCAATGATCATCCCTGGTCCACGTATTTGTATCAACTAGGACGGCGTACAATCCCTTCAACATAAACTCGTTATGAAACTTATTACTATTGTGTGTATAGAGGAACATAATTATTCTCACTCAATACTAAAAATGCCCCAGGGTGACAGAAATCTTTCCTCAAAAATATTTTAGCAAAATCTTAGTGATGACAAATGGGTTGACTATAACTCCTGCATAAAATGCACTTCAGTGAACACTGAGCCAGGCATGACTGCTATTTGCTTATGAAGATGGGGTTGAAATGGTCGAGAATCAAAATGGAAATCCTAGGGTATTATGAGATCAGGGAGTGGTTGAACTGAAATTCATAAAATGATTATTACTATTCCATTGTTTGCTATTGAGAGCTTAAATGGTGAATGTCTCCAATGAATTCAGAAAACATGAAAAAACTCTTCAAACTAACATCAACTTATAACAAAAAACAATCAGTAAACCTCCAGTTTTGCAGGTTTCTGTACTGTACAAACACAAACCTCACCTATGTGTGTTTTGCTTTGATAATTTGTTGAGAATTATTGGAGAGAGTAATTGCTTAAATTTAATTACAAGAAGGCAAGTTCTTCCCACATGCTACTTTTATGGTTTTGATTTCCCCATAGTTAGTACTTGGGTTGGGGCAGAGGTGTATTGACCCATCCCACAATGCAATGGTTTTGAGAACTGGCACTTCAATAAGTCATGCGACTCCACAAAAAATTTTATTGTTAACAATAAAAAGCCTTGACGTTTACCACTCATTTTAGGCCACATAGTGCTAGGTACGAAGGGGATGTGAATGAGTGTGAAATGCCTTGTAGTCTTAAAACTTCTTGAACACTTTATCCTAAAGTTAGTCATGTGTTTTGGACAGTATAGTATAGGTCCATTACAATGCATGTGGATTGATTCAAATAACCTCGGGGTTAGGGTTAGAGGAAAGAAAAGTCAAGTGGTTGGTGAGATGGATGTAGTTAGGTTAGAGTTATGAGAGATTTTTTATTCTTAACCAGCTGTGGACATTTACACAATTTCACTGGTTTTTTTGCCCTGGGGGGGCCGATTTTAAATAAAAAATAGACTGCAAGGATATTATGCAGGGGTATGGTATTATTTTGAGGTTGATATGTTGGTATCATACCAATTTTGGAATATTGGGTAAAGGTGCCTTGAATATGAATCTGTTAGAAATGAAATAAAGATTAATTTCTTTAACTATATCTACAGCAGAGATGGGATGTTCTTCATTTCAATATCATTTAGTATTCTCCCCCCCCCATTGCGGCTCGGCCGCGACATTGTAAGCCAATGCAGATCGCATATGTGCACATTCTGTACATGCCTCTCCTGATGGTGTATCTCAGATACAAGATAACAGTACATACAGAACCACTGGCCGTGTGTTGACCCATAGCCCAGTGAGTGCTGTTGTCTTATAAAGAAGATTTTTATTCTGCGGCAACTTGGTCATTGTTGATGGCACGTTACTGTCTACTATCAGTGACCTCTTAAAGGTCCATGCCGATCGCTAATAGCTAGTCCAGAAGGCCCCAGATTTTACCGGAAGTGGTCAACATTTGGTATCAGAAGAAGAAAGCTACTATTTTTCTCATTGACCATGTGAAATTTCTTAGAGCCAAAGGATGTGTAGTTTGGAAGTTATGAGCGAAATGTACCCATTTTGGTTTCTCGACCAATAATTATTTTACACAGTAATCTATGGAGCTTACAAAAATCACGGTTGTAGTCTCCATGAAACGGATTGAAAATCGGCGTTGAAACTTTACAGATGGGGTTTTGGGATGAAGGGCCAATTTATCAAGGTGAAAACTTAATATTCTTAAATCGGGCCTCCCCTTAAGTGGGCTATTGCATTTTCCCTAAATTCTGCTAAAAACACTAATTAAATTAATATCTAACACAGAAAAAAACCCCATGTAGCATTCAGACTTTTACAGACTCAGGCTGGGCATAACCAAAATTGGTGTGCTGAGGTACAAACTTTGAAGAGTTTTCTATTAATTTTTTCAAACCCGTTTTATCAAGTATTTTGTTCCTATGTGACTGTTAAGTTTGCTTTTGTTTAGAATACAGTAATGGGTAGAGAGATTAGGAAATGCATATTATGGTGTACATGGTCGGCCCTTTAGTGGCAAAAGGGAATAATCAGAAAGGTCTACTGCCTTTAAAATGGATATCATGCTAAAAAGCATTATGACAAATTTTCTTTTTAAAGTTTTTTATTATTATTAACACTAATGCCCATTTTAAAAGAAGTAATGGTCATAAGGCTTTATATTTGCAGATGACCACTTTTAAGGCAGAAAGAAGGAAGAGAAACTATTTGCATTAAGCCTTTTCAACGAAAGGGCCTGATACGATGGGGATTGGTGACCCGAGACCCACAGTTCAAAAGATTTTCCCATTATTAAGTGGCAAAAAAAGGTTGAAATTGAAATGGCAGACATGATCACATTCAAAAGCGTTACGATGATCTAAATGCAACCACTACTCATGTTCCATTGTTTTCCTTCTAGAACACAAGGCAGTCTGAAAGACAATGACTTTTGAAGGAAAAGTTAAACAATTGATTGTTGTGGGGTGGTGGATGGTCTAAGGTAGAAGCTTTACTCCTCCACCAATTTTAGTCTTTTTCAAAAAGCTTCTAACACATTTTTTCTCATATAATAGCTTTACAAATAGCTAACGAAATCAATCTGTACACTCACATAAGTCCCAAAACAATAGATTAAGTTGTAAAGAATTGGAATACAATAGTGTCTTAATAAAGGCCCCCTCCCTAACAGAGTTCCTCCTATTTTTAATTTGAAAAACCAATGATCCAAAGAAAATTCTCTACTTTTCACAACAAAAAATGGTCAAGCTAGAAATTACTCTTTCACCAAAACACTATTTTTAACCATATGCACTAGTAATTAAAAAAAAAATACCTTAAAATTCATATCTAACAAGGCCACACTCCCCCTTTAAAAATGTGGCACCAGGAGGATTTATGAATAATATGGTAAACAAGTGAAAGTCACTTGTCAATAGGTTGCTATGGTGGTACTATCACAGAATTTAAAGTGTAACTATAAAAATAGCATACCTGCACATGAAAACATGTGGTGAGGGTGTGTGGTGAGTTGAAGTCAAGGTTCGTTCAAACTTCACTGCATCTGTGGTCTATCGGAGTTTTTCCAGTGAGTTGTGGCATAATGTGATCGATATATCGGTAGACGTTTCATATAGAGTCCACGACGCAAATGAGGTATTGCATTAATCCGTCAGCGCTACTGCACAACATATCTAAGCGCAGGACGGAATCAATTGTTAATACCTTCCTGCACATCCATGGGACTTCTATATGAAAGTTTTCTACCGATATATACGGCATTGCAACACACAGTGCAGCAAGGTATGAAGGACCTAGGATTTGTACGTAGGTTAGTAGGTTGGGTGAGAGTTAAGGGTACATGCATATCAATCTGGTAGGCTATTCTCTAGACAACACAAATTCAACTGTGTCAGATCCTGCCAGCTGTGCAAAAAATCATATATCAACGTAAAAATCATGACCTTCGACATGATCCATGGCAGGCTGTTTTTTAAAAAAACCCTGGGCTTGGAATCCCTCCTCACCTTGCAAAGGCCATACGCTCTGATTACAATAATTGGTTAGATGGAAAGGGTATGAAAAGGGAAGGATGAAAAAGCCTATTGCCTGTAGGGACATATACATGAGAGAGCTGGTGGTGTGCTCACTTAAACTCATGAATTCTTGGACATGCATACGGCACGTGGATTACTTGCAAAATGGCCCTACATGCAAAAGGAGCGGAAGTACAAAGCATCGTGTCCAAGAAATGATGAGTCAGAGTATAGTGAGTTTCTTCCATCATGCTTTGGCAATTCACTACTCATAACAAGCACCCATGCACTAGGTCAAAAGAAGCTCAACTCACAAGGGTGGGGGAGGGGGGGAGGCAAAAGGGGCAGCTCTCTACGGGTAATAACGGCATTAAACCCGTAACAAACGGTGCAAGCAGTTGCGTTAAAATTCTCATTTGTGGTCGTGTTCTGTGAGTCAGCTCAAAAAATCGTAGTTTCAAGTCCATGTTCTACTTACTTCCGGCACGGTCGGCAGGCATTGCCCGTACCGCACTAAGTCACCGTTAAGGAATAGACTAGTTCTCTGTGGGCCGTTCACCAGAGTGTCCTTGTTGCCGTTGCCGTTCTCCTCCAAATTAGTTTTGGATGGGTCGGTACTGTTCGCCAAATTTGCCAGTGCATTGCAGTGTCCAGCCGAGCCAGCTATACGCATACAGGACTGACGCTTATTGTAAATAGAATCGTCCAAGCTCTGATCGCGGGAGTCGTTTTTCGCGTTTGACTGTCGATTTTGTTGTCGCCTGCCGATGTTGCTCTCGGTTTTGTCATTGAGGTTAGAGATTTGCAAACTGTGTCGGGCCCCGAATACAAAAGAAAAAGATAACGACTAACTATGATATCACTGAAATGGAAATGACATGGCAAGAACCAGAAATCCAATGCATTAAATAAAATATTTAATGGCGAAAAAATTTATGATCTTGCTGATAAAGACCACAAGAAACATATAGAACACATACTAATGCAAATTTCATCAAATCTAAATTTGTGTGGATATAGATGCTGCAAATTATCCGAAAGTTAAAAGACTTGTTACATACCATTTCTTCAAAGAGACTATGAACATTTTATCTCACAAATATTTCAATGATTACAATAGATTACAATTGCTTTCACAAAAGTATTTTTGACTTTTGTTAATTGACATTTTGCTTGACTTACTCATCAATCAAAACAAGTATGAGCAATTGCTTTGGCTTGTCCACTGTTAATTAACATTGACAAATTTTAAATTATTCATGTGTTCAATAAGCTGGGCAACTCAGAGTTAATTGTTTATTTGAAAAATTTATAAATTTTTTTAACCACTTTCAGCCAATATGCACAGTCCTTCGCACTGTGGATATATTTATGAAGCACCTTGGCCTAATTAAACTTACTTCAAATATTTCAGCAAAAAAGAACAAATTTTCTTATTAAATCTTTTTAAACCCACCCAATTCCAAAACAAATTTACACATAATTAGTTGTGCAAACAATTACATAAAGCAATGCATGACCAAGGTCTTGAAATATGATGGATCCTCAGGTCAATAGTACAACATGGTATTTTGTCCCATCAATCCATACAATGTGACATTAAAAACATATTCTATGCATACTTAGTCAAAAGGAAAAAAAATGTTGTCAGAATAGACCAAAATAGGCTATTTCAGACAGGGCCACTGAAAGGCATTATGGGCCCAGGGTATGATGTATACTTGGGTCCTAATTGATCAGTTCTGGATAAGTCAATATAGGATGATAAATCTGTGATTGTTTCCACTATTTGTTCCAATTAATGGCCTAAGACAACATTAATCTTCAAATGTAATATATATAATCTTTTCAATGCTTTTGGCAGGACCCTAACACCCCACGCCCGGGAAAATAAAAGTGTGTAGCCAGGATCCCACACCTCTGAGGGGATGTTCCAATAGCTTCCAATCACAATGGCAGGGGGGTCCAGGGGGCTGCTTAAAGCCCCCGGAGGGGTTCAGGGGCAGAGCTTCAATGGGATCCATGGGGAAAAATACCCTGAAATATATGCATTTTTTTTCAATTTGAAACTGATTTCAATGCCCTCTTCTTCTTTTCTCGATTTTTTTTCCCAACCGGGTTGTATGCTCTCCCTCCGCACTCCCTGGGTTATACACATGAAATATGCCCTTAACCCCTATGTCGGCAGCTCTAATTTCAGACCTAACTTTGATGACATCATTTTGAGATTATTGTTGAAGAATGTTGTGCAACATTTACAATATTTGCTCAAATTCAGCATAAATTTCATCAGTATTCAAGTTAATGAGCAGTCTATCTGGCCAAGTGATCTTAAAGTTAATGAGCAGTCTATATGGCCAAGAAATCTTCAACACCTAAGCATCTTTATCAACCAACCTTCCTTCAGACTCAGATCTTTGCTCTGTTAGGAAAGTCTCCAACTGCTTTGCTAATGATTGTAGTTTGCCCATAGTCTTCTGGCAGTCTCCTTTGGCATCTAGTGTTCCTACATAGGATCCCAGTACTTCCAGCTCCTGAAAAGAACAAGCAAAAGATGCATGATAGATTTTATAGACATCAGATGTTGCACTTTGAAAGTTGACTATGATGTTAAAAATGGCAGGATGTCACCTTTCCACTATACTTTGTTCATCACCAAATAGGCAAGACTCTTCACACCACAAATTGATATAGAATAGTGCAGATGCAACTGCAAGTAACACTACCACAGCAGGCGCAGTGTGTGATGTATGAGTGGTGCACGCTTGTGGCAAGAGGCACGCATGTAAAACATAATTACTTTCATACCCGGACAAACAAAAGCTGAATAATTTTTGCCTATTAGGTAATGAACAAAGTATAGACCTGAGAGTATGCTGCTCCATTGTCTGATATTGCTGGTTTACATTCCTTTTTAAGATTGGAGAAAATGTGGGAGTGGGGAGTACATAGAGTTCCTACAGGATCTTAATGGCATTATGAAATTGGTAGTTTCAGTCCCTAGATAGTGAAGATGGAAATTTATATCACCCTGTAAATTTTGGTATGTGATATGTGAAATTTTGACCACCACAACAATTCCAGAGCAGAGCTATTTATTATATTGAGTGCTGATCACAATAGCAGTATCGATTTTATTCCATAAATGTTATCAAGGATTAGAAATGCAAATCTGGCACACCAATCCTCGCTGGTCTTAAAGTAGCTGACCTCATGATACAGTGGCCCAGGGTTCGAATCTCACTCCTGCTTCTTTTAAAATTTTCAATTTTTAAGGTTAGAGGTCCAAAAGATCAGAAAAAACAATAACTGCCCTTTGTTTAGTGAGGGAGACCTACTCTTGGAGCATGGGTGGTGGTAAAAAGCTACCGCATGCACACAACTGTCCAGGTTCGCCATTTGGACAGACAATGACCAATGTGATTGGAAAAGAAAGGCAATAGAGCATGCATGCCATTGTAATGTGTCATGGAGCTTACCCCTCTCTTTTTTGTCCCTTTCTTAATATATAAAGGACAAATGGCACACAAACTCCAATGGATATAGAATTGAGAAATATCACTTTAAAATAATTATGGCTTTCTGATTTTATTAATTACTGGTTTAAAATTGTTTCCCAAAGTCACATGAATGTGTACACTTCCAATTAAACACCATCACAAAATGGCTGTTGAAATATCACTTCCTCTTTTTTAGGAAGATGTGCTGGCCATCACCTGCTTAGGATTCTCTCAGCTGTCCCCATCCCTAGTTCAAGCTTACCTTACTTTTGACCCAACTTTTAAGGCCATCACTTTTCTAACTCATCAGTCAGCTAAAAATAACAATTTAGTCATTAAGTCATTAGGGACAGAGGAATATACCCCGAAGGATACTTCTTCTCTTTTTGTTTGAAAACTCAAACTAAACTACTATTATATTTTTACTACTGGAAAAAAATTGAAAATGTTAGAATTGTTGGATTAATATATTTTATACTCACCCATTATTTTAGCATTTTGTCTTTGAAAAACTGCAAATAGGGGCATGAATTCAGAGATGAGGATTGTGAAGGGGTTACAGATCAAAATAGCCCAAGGGAGAACACTTAACGGTGCACCGTTAAAAATGACCGTTAAAAAATGTTGTTTTAACTTGCAGCTGGGACTCGCAATGTGCAAATAACTGAAAGAAACATTATTTTGACTGTTGTGAATCCCAGCTCCCAGTTAAGCAATATTTTTACGGTCATTTTTAACAGTGTAGGTGACCCAATCGAAAACCCCAAACTTACTCCATCAAAATTGAGATTCTGCTATCAGTAGAAAGTTCATAATTTCTAATTGTCCCAGTGAAAGGTAGTGTTCCATTTTGATGTTATGAAGAAAGGCATCTCTTCACGATCGGAAAATGTGAAACATTTGCATAATGGGATCAAAGGTCACATAGGGTCAATGGAAGTCAACCTCTGAACTGATTCTTTTGAGCAAGTTTGGTGACCATAGCACCTAACTGCCAGAGAAATAGTATTTTATATTTTTTCACAAAATGGGATCAACGGTCACAGGGGGTTAACAGAGGTCAACCTCTGAACACCTGCAACAAGTCTTGGGCCAGTGGTTCTTTTGACCAAGTTTGGCCGCAATATTAGACTGAGCACAAATTTGGAAACTAACCCAAACATACATACATACATACATACATACATCCTTAACAAGAGCTACATTGTGGGAGTTTTACTGAAAAATCTCTTAAAAAGACACTTTTTAGACATTTTTTCAGAAAAATACACTTTTTCAAAACTATATAAGGAAGAATTTCAAACCTATATAGTTTTGAGATTTTTCTCTTAAAGGGGGCAGGACATTTTTTGGTACAATTTAACGAATTTGGTATCAACATAAAGCTTAAAATGTGCTGCTTTATTTAATGAAACAGTTTACAATTATCTCCCCATCATTTTTTATTAATTAGCATAATAATCACCCACCCAGCCATACGCTTAAAAAACGTTTCCAAAAAAGTAACACCACCGGCAACATCCCGGGTGACATCAACCTGTTTAGTCGGTGTTGCCACTAGAGCACCAAGAAGCATGTGACAACACACGATGCAGAAGCACACACAGCGTATTGTGCCAAGCATTTTGAACAGTTGTTAAAAAAGAAATCCCAACATA
>JAMKCH010017367.1:0-23045 GCA_023653785.1 Ophioderma brevispina
CAAGAAGGTAGCAATGGGTTATAATAGGCTCACTCTTGTTTTAAACTAAGGGCATGCTTGTCAACTTATCACCATCACCCCCTACACCCGTGTAGAGTACACACATCCCATTTGGCATTTTTTCTGGCACGCCAGCAACAAACCATTCATTTGAAAATACTGCAAGTGTAAGGACTTGACGACATCCCCCTGGCAAAGTGGACAGTCTGGGAAAACATGACATCAGCTTACCCTTTGACCTTGGTCCATGCCTTTGACACCATCCACATATGCAGGAAACCCCTATTGTACCTTACCCCAAGTCGGTTTAAAGCGGCACTGGACCATTTTCACAAATATGAAATGTCTTCAATTTGCTCTCAAATGATAGTCTAGGCCATGGGAAGAACAGAAATATATTTTACCCATAAAAATAACATAACCCAAACAGTATGGGACATATTGATATGAGGGATAAAGACATCCAGGTTATTTGTAGGAAACTTTTAAGTTTTCCATCACTTAATTAACAAATGTGTATATTACATGAATTATTTTTGACTCGTACTCAATGATTACTAAACCACAAAGGTTATAGGACCGATCAAACAGTGTGCATAGCGTGGGAAAATGCATACGGCATGCAGGTACTTGTGTTAAAACCGCCATTTTCGTCGCCTGCTTGAATTTAAAGTCGCCGGCGGACGTTAAATTATAAAAATCGTCTTTTTACACATATAAAGGGAAGCTGCTTTGGTGCTAATCATTTCGGGTGAGGGCTTTAATATATAAAGGCCTTAAAACCATTGCAAAAAATATCGATTTTGAAAATCTGAGGGCGCACGATTTTTCAAATGTGCAGTTGTCTCTTTAAATCAGACTTCAACTTTTCGAAGGAGACACAAAAAACGAAAACCTAACCGAAACCTAACCAACCCTGAGAACACACACACTTACACATACAGACATGCGCACCCTCGCAATATCCCCCTCTGCTTTTCAAGCCAGGGGATATAAAAATGGACAATGTTTCCTAACTTTGTGAAATAACCATTTTTATTGTAAATTGTTGTTGTAATATGATGCACTAGACGATAATTTTTTTCTTTCTGTGTATCATTATTATTTATTATGTTAGTATTTATTTTATTTATTCTTTCTTTATTCTGGATAACTCTTTCAATACATCAGTACTGGCTCCCAAGAGGGCAGAATTTACAAAATACAAATGAACTATACAAACAATATGAACATAAAATAAGCTAAAAGTAAATTGGCAGTTGGCTCTTTTTTGATATACAAATCAGAAAACAAGAGCATCAAATGGTGCAGAGTACAACCCTTTTTTCATAGCCACCTTAATATTATTCATTCATGTGACACATTGACTCTTGATGACTTTTGACCTCTAACAGCTACTTTACAATTTTAAATAACCTCAAGAGGCTCTAGATCTTTGACCTCCAAAACCAGAACAAGAACTCCCCAGATAACCCAACTCCTCAAGGGACATTCTGGCAATTGTGGTTCCAATTCTACAAGAAAACAGATTTTTCTTAGAAATATCTTAAAACGACCCCTGATGACTTTGGTGCTTATCCCTGAACACCGGAACCTAAAAAAATACCAAGCACTTTTTACAAATATGGTGTTCTTTTGTTGCAAGAAGAATTGTTTTGTCAGATTGCAAATACAAATGGCTGAATGACTCTGCGAGGAATGACAGACATAAATCAGACAGTGCTATTTGTAATGAAATCAATGAAAGGGGAGTCCCAAAAAATCACTCTCAAAAGCCACAATTTGAGCATTTGTGTTGCTTCCACTTATACAAAAATATGTCAGACTTTAAAATGTTACAATTCCATTTGGTCCAATACAAACTCATTTTATGGATAGTGCGATGCTGTGAATTTGAATTCAAAACACATCTGAAGAAATTAACATCTTAACACTAGCAAACCCATACATGTCATGCTGCTTGTGCTTTTCTTGGTTCTTTTCAACTTTGCCAAAACAAATTGAACAAAATAATGTTAGTTTGCTCAGCAACATCTACAAAAGCAGAAGATGACTTGATGACAACAGAACATAGTAAAGTTCTGTATCCTACCAAAACTGTCATTTGTTGGTATCCGCCTGCCGACAGCCTCTGGTCTGCCCAGCCGCTCAGGAGGACCGTGGTAATATTACAAATTTGGTGTAAGTTGGTGTGCCTACACCTGCACATGTCGGAGTAGAATGCAAAAGGTTTAAACATGATCGGTTCAAGGAATTTCTGTAGTGTTCAAATTGATCACTGAGGGTGTATTGAGTCCCATCCACAATGCACAGTTTGGGAAGTTTCACTTCAATAAGATCAGTAATCCCAAAAAATTCCTATTCTTAACCCATAAAACCCTGATTTTTACACTCATTTTAGATTACAAGGTGCTAGTACTTAGGGATATGTGGTCTTAAACTTGTAATCCCTATGTACCCCTGACATATGTTAGTACAGTACAGGACCTGGAATGCATCAGGGGATTGATTCAAAACACCTCTGTATTGATAATTTACATTATGAACCCTAATAATTGTGAAAAACAATATTCACTCCCTATTATGCTGTAAAAAAAAATACCTAGAAAGGATATCTAAAACTTATACTTGAGTAGATCTCAAGATTGCTCATGATCGGTGGTCTTTTTAGTAATAAAGCATCTCCATCACTAAACATCCAATCCCCCCAACCGATTAATCAAGGTGCAACTTTGGCGAATGATGATCAAATTCTGTGCAAGCATTTATCAATGACCTCAAAATGCCCCAGAGAGGGACCTTTGACCTCTTATTAAACAACACCCCCTTATGATCCCACTCAAGGATAGTTATGAGCAATTTTAGTGAACACTCATAGTTTTCTATGAACAAAGATACTTTTAGAATTTTTCAACAATCACCGCAAGTGACCCAAGATGTCTCTAACCCCTTACCCATGAGCACCCCTAAGGTACATGGACATGGCTGAGTAGACATTCTTAATTTCTTACATTTCGTACATCAACAGTATTCTGATCATATCGCAACACAGATTTGTAAAAGTGAACATCGGGGAAAGTGTTTAAATTTCAAGGATAAATTTATACCCAAACTGACAGGCCCTTACTTCTCCTGTGTTCGCGAACGAGTATTCAAGATGCTGGAGTGGATTGATCCCGTGTAACACTTACTGTGCTCCAATTGATCGAGAAATCTCGATCAAAACATGGGGCAGGTATTATAAAATGCATGCCTTTGTGTGCATTAGAGGTGGTAATGACGTCAGAGAGTAACAAGTTGTAAACAAAGTCCGCACACGTGGGCTAACCGCATCGCACACTCCAAGATATCTCTCTTGTCGGTTTCTTTGTCCGGGAATTTGAATAAAGCTATTCTCTTCTGATTCTCCTTGTCGGTACAGTCACCGCTGGTTGCAGCCGTCGGACCAATACAGCACATATAATCGTTAATTTAATAGGCATTAAATCAAGCAAAATTATGCCATATGATGATACAACACGTACGACGCAATACGAGAAGTCAAACTGTGTACGTAGGCTAGAAACAGGGCCACGCGCACGTCCGATCCACGAGGACAATCATGACGCGTATCGAGATTTGTTACTCGGGCGTCACTTCCGGGTCCTCGCTGCCAGCGCGACAGTCACTTTCATTTTGGAATTCCTTGAAGCTGTCAAAACACATGATATTATGCCATGTTTATTCAAAATATACGGTTTCTCAAGTACTGCTTCATGCAGATTATACATTGATTAACATACATACTAGAATTAATGAAACCATTTTGGTGGTATTATAAGTAGGTTTAAAGCATGTCAATGGACCTAAGACTCACCATGGAAGGACATTAGGAACAAACTGTGGCAAAATACCAAGGCTGGTATTCTCAAAAGGCGAGACCAAGGTTTTTAAACGGTTTAGTCCAACATCAGTGGTTCTTTTTTTCCCTTTCAACATACTCTGAAGGTGGCCAGAACAGTGAGAGAAAATTACCATGGATGATGGCCATTTTGGCCCATCCATGAATTTTATCACCCATTACATTTGACTTCACAGTACTTTGAAAGGAAACCAGAGGCTCAATGTTGCAGTAGCCTATAATATGATGCCATTCAAAGACAACAACAACATCCTGTAACGTACCTTTATTATTATGAAAAAAGGCAAACAATTAAAAATATTAAACAATTTGTTTTAGATGTTTTTTAACAAAAAAGTGGCAAGTCAGAAAAAGGATTTGTTAAATTGCAATTCTATACAGTAATTTATATTACTAAATATGCACATGTATGCATACACATGTTCAAAGTTGCAGGCAGATACACACACACAGACACATACATTCATACCAAATTTACCCATACATTTTCAATAGGAAAAGACCACAAGGTCCAAAGTGAGAACAGGAATATAAAATCAAAGGAAATCCATTTTTTCATTTGTCACATGTATAGAAATGTAAAATACCCTGTAGCATATTCCAAACAAGAGGACTCAAAAATATCAATCTGCCCTAATGAATTAGCTTCTGACGTAAAGGCCTGACTCAGAGATTTTCCTGAGGAGGGGCACCCTCAATTTTCAAACCATCGTGATTTTTGCATGTGTACAATGCTTGTCCATATACTAATCACTGGTGAAATAGCTAGGCTCAAATCGAAATCCTTCCTATAGAAAATAACAATGTTGATAAAATTATTGCATCCGGAATACACAGTAAGTACCCTTATGGCATCTGATATACTAAACTTTAAATGTTACTGATCAACAAAACCAAAATTTGATTCATATCAAAACTTTGGAATTAAAACTCTCCTTAAAGAGCATTTGATAGCTCCCCTTATGCAACTCTTCTTGAGTGCATTGTAGGAGAGTCATTTGTAACTCCTCTTGGAAGATCATTTTTAATGTACATTGCAGTGGTAATGTTCTAAAATTTTCCTCTGAATACTCCTTAACTACATAAGAGCTTTTTTAGGAGAGAACTTTTTTTAAAAAGACCTTGTCTGATATTAATGGCAATAACTTTTTGGAAAACCTGTTTTTATGCCTCTTAATTCAAGGAAAACAAAATATTTTGCTGAAATTAATTCATACAGATTTTTTTTTTTTTTAATCGGCAAGATATTTAATGGCTTATAGCTCCATGGATGCCTCGCATTTTGGGGTGTTTGTAACTGTCCTTTGGAATCTTTAACTACACATATTAGTTGTTCCCCCCTAACTCAGTCTTCACTTTGCTGTCGTTTCAATTTCATTTAGAACAATTTTGGTCAAAGGCCTAAGCTCAGTATTAATATTTGTGTAATAAGCGCTCATTATGATGCTTTACAATGATATATAAACCAAATATTTCTCAATTTCCCAATACCAAGCAGAAATCAACAAGTGATAAGGCTTTGGGGATAGGAATGCATGGGCGTAAAAAAGTCAGTTTTATGTGTTAAGGGGATCGGTCATCCTTGGCAGAATTTAGAGAATAGTGGTACTGTGGTAAAATCTAGTCAACAGAAGGCAACTGTGATGGTTAATTAACAATTAACAAAAACACCATAATTAACAATGCAACAAGTTTTAAAAGATCAGTCTTCATATTAAATATGTTCATATTTTGACATTTGCAAACAGAAACAAAATTGTTTGAAAAGATATATCAAACCTGGAAAGGATGATCACTTATTAAAAGGACACAGAGAGTAACGTGAACGCCACCATACTTGCGTGACAAGGTCCCTTTAAGAAGGGTTTTTGGGGAATCCCATGCTGCTCACATTGCATATGAGGTGAAATGTCACAAAAACCGGTGCATTGTGGATGAACGTCAAAAACACCCTCTGAGATAGCAGTGTGTTGGTAAGAAACTTATGACTGGTTGGAGTGAGAGAATTGGGCTGTTTCAAGTTTACACAGTACAAGGTTAAAGGGAGCCAAACCCATGTTGCTTATTGCCATCATGAAGGGGCACTTCATATGACACTGCCAATGATTTAAATAACACCTAGGGTCAGAGCCTGGCCATACAAGGACACATTCTATGCATTATTAAGTTTGCCCTGGTTTGCAAGCAAACATATTTTAGTTCAGTATACTTTGGTAAATGTGAGAAGTAGAATGAAGTGCAGTGGACAGATCCTTCTTTTGATTATGGAAAAGAACTTTCCATATAAAAAAGCAAACAAATGAAACTGGCTAATAAGATAATAGCCTGATAATGGAATATCATGTAGGCCTAATACATTTTATATTTAGGTGAAAATGAATTAAAAATAACATCTTTAAGAAAACTTTTAAAACTTTGTTTAACATTTTATATCAATAACAGGTTCTTCACAATAAAAAACAACTTCAATTTTATTTAAAATTTATGTTCTTGTGTGTGAGTAGGCCTACAATATCTACATTTTGACTTGTTTGACACAGATTATTTTATGTAAGTAGCTTTGAGGTAAGCATTTGCAGTTATAATATAGCCTACTTGATTTTTTAAACAATGCATGCTACAGAACGGGAAAATAATAAACCCGCACCATACTTTTGATCTTGTTAATAATAACAGCTCTCAATAGAATACATTTTCATCTAAAATGTGATTGATTCTATAAAGTACTTTAGATGCCGATGTACTATTAATTTAATCTTTGGTTTATTTCTCTGTTCAAAATCTGTTAACTTGTTATCTTTTAATTCTGTTACCACTTCAAAGAGTAACATGTCAGGACAAAGTTGTTTTTTTAATCTAACTAAAAAATTCACACAATTGCAATACAACTTTTCCAAGATCAAGTGTAAAATGAAATGGGTAGTAGAAATTATGTTTTTTTATTGATATGACAATAAACTATAGTGTGAAAAGACAAATGACTATATCTATTAATATCTAGTCATTTGTTTTTTGCACTATCAATTTTGCCACATTAAAGCAATAATGGCACATTTTTTGAAGAGCACCCCCAATTTTCAAAAGTTTATATTTTGGCACAGTTACGTTGGTAATTGTCTAGGAAACTATACCTGCGAACAAAAATGCTAAGAAATGCGTATTTATCATAAAATAAGCGATTTTGTAATTAGAATTGGGATCCCAGATTGGAGTTAACGGCAGAGCTGGAAATGCTACGTTTATGTCCGTCCATGATGAAATAGTGCCACCTCCAGAACGATAACCTCTAACTTGACTTGCCTGAACCAATTATAAAACAACTAATGATGAGCGTAGCCACGTACATGGCGCAATTCCCAGCTATTTACAACATTGCAGTTTCAAGGCAGCCGTGAATTATTATCGGGATCCCGATAATTATTCTAATTGCAAAATCCTTCGGTTTGTGACACACAGACCCATTGTCGAGCTTAACCTTTCACAGGTATAGTTACTAGCCAGTTAGCAAATGCAACCATGGAAAAATCTACAATTTTTTTTTTGAAAAATTGGGCGGCGCTTTCAAAAAAATTGCTAATAATTGCGTTTTAAATAAGAAACATAATTTAAAGGCTAGGGCCCTGATCATTAGTTTTTGAGATAGAATTCTGTTATACCGAATATTCAATATTTGTTATATAATGTGTCAACAAAACAAATGGTTCTTGATGTTTGTTGTGAAAAGGTATTCTGACAAGTATTGTTCAGCATATCCCCCACAACCAGAGTCCTAAGATGAAAACCAAGCATGGTCAAGTGAGGTCCAAAATTGTATATAGAGCTAGCCATTGAAGTCCCAAGGACCACCCCAACTGTGAACTGGAGAGTGTAATTTTAGTTGATAAAAAAAACTATCATCTAGCTAAGTTAAACTTTAATTTAATGCCAAGTGGTTATCAGACTCGGCTGCAAATGCAATGCCCTTCTAGGCCAGCACTGAGAATGAATGGCTTTCAGTTTTCACAAAAGCATGCATCTACCATTGTAGGACAAAAGACAATTCAGCATCACTTGCCTACCAACACAATTCATGCCAAAACACAAAGGCCAAACAAAAATGCCCCAAAATGCAACATCTGCTCAGTATTTTCAAAAATCACAACATAAACTTTTTTCAAAGAATGTCATGTAACATGCTACCGGCGAGTTTCAAACGAATTGGCCAATAGCCTATATAATATAGGCTAAAAACGTCCAAGCATGTAGGACTTTAAACATGGTATAAAACCCATGATTCTAAAGTTAGACTCCCTTTCAGATATTAGCTCAAGTCTTTCGTGCAGCAAGCATTCAAGGACCTATAATTACCTAAACAATTCCGAAATTAAAGGTGACCCTCATTGCTCGGGCGGCATATTTAAGCTATATACCAATGAAAGCTTATGACTTCAGGCTGCCAAAAATATCTTTTCAAAAAAAAAAATAATATAGACACTAAGCCAACAAACTAACCTATATTTCGTTGCATTGTACGCCCAAAAAATACGCTTAAGCCTTCCTCTCTGACCTGGCAAATTCGTGTTGACGTAGGCGATGACAAGGTCTTGTTGCGCAATGCATCTTCCAATGTAAAGGAACCCCAAAATCGCTCCTCTTCTCCTGTTTGGAATCTTCGCCAATATAGTGATGTTGGTTGACTAGGTTTCTTGATCTCTGTAGATTTGTATAATTATACTCCTGGCTTCATAAGTGTGCAAGAATGTGCAAAAATCGCTGAATTCTGTCATACGTGTACGATGAATCATGAGTAGGGAAAGCAGAGCTCAGAACGCCAGCTGTTTTAACGAAAGTGAGATTTGCCACCCTCATGCTCCTGGAGCCATGGAAAATAATAGCTGCCCTTTGAGTTTAGTGAGGGCACCTGCCCCTGGAGCATGGGTGGTGGTCAAAAACTACCGCGTGCAATAAAGCACCACTGCTATTCCTTGATTTACTTTACACCCTCTTATGCTAAACCGATGGAATTGCATGAGGGATATAGGCGCTATCTTAATCTACTTTTCCCAGACAGGGAACAGTCACTCAATTATGGCTATGAACCTTTTTTTTAATAAATCACGTTGCTTTGCTATGGGGTTCCGGTAAAGTCTTGGGTCATCGAGGTGAGCGTAACATGGCGGTAATTACTTGAACTAGCGACAATTTGTAAACCATAAAAAATTGCAGCAATCCTGTGAAGCAAGGAATTCAATGTTTAAAATGCCAACTGAACCAAATTCTCTGGTGATTGAGTGGGATAGAGCCATCAAATCTACCAGGATAGTTATCTTTATTGCTCATAATTCTGAATTATTATCGTCAGGAGCAATGGGGATCAACTTTACACCCTATGTCCCCCACCCTTTGATCATCCACACCAACTCACATGAATGACTTAAGCAAAGACTTAGAGGGGTGCATTTGCTAGTGTGTTGATGGAACTAAGAGACGACCGACAGAAAAGAAAGATACATCAACACCAAATATATCTGAAAGTATGTCCTACAAGCCAAATTGTAATAACACACTACTGTATTTTAGTTAAATTTTAAACTTTACAGTATATTTATTTAGTGACTTAGTGCATAAACCCCTTTTTCTCCTACAATTTTTTTGGGAAGCAAAATTTACCCAAAGTTGACTGGGATTCCATCCAAGAAATACTATGTGTAAGAGATGGATGTTTTATGTTCCAAAATGATCAATCTTTTGGTTGGATTGCAAGAAGAAAAATACTCCAATTTTACTATCGTTCACTTCTATGAAGAGTTAAATTATACAAATGATAGCTGAATCCCTTCATGTAAAAAATCTTTGCCAAATACCATGTCAGGGAAGATCAGAAAAAAGCACAATTTTGATCATAACATTGATATGTAAAAGCCACATTTCCAAGCTTTCTGGAGTAAAATAATTGCGCATGCCCCATAAGCATCTGCATGAAGATAATTTATTTCTTGCACGGTTTGTACCCCAACCATCAATACTTGAAAAAAGTTGCAATATTGGATAGAATGATTAATTGCCTGAAACAAGTGATAATTCTGGATTTGTGGATAACTTTGTCTTTCCTGTGGCCTTGTGTATCCAGTGGAAGGTGCCATTTTTTTTTACTTAGTTGGAGGATTAACATTGGGCAGAGGGGAATCCTTAAAGAGGCATGTCGTGATTTTACTACCTTCTGTGTATTCGTTGATCACAGATATACTTAAGAAAAGCTTATTCTCAAAATGTTGAGCAGATCCAGATCTTGCTGTTTGTGTTATGAGCACATTGCTCGTTTCCCACGTTCCGTAGGCTACGGTGCTGGTTAGTTGTAAGTTTACGAACAGAAAAAATACAAATTGCGAATTTTTCTTGCAGTTGCGATGCCGAATTTGCACGTAAGATGGGCACATGTGGATTACTAAGGCTAAAGGTCAGATGATATAAAAACTCAACATTGTTTAGGTAATCAGGGGATGAGGCTGTGATAACGGAAATTTTTATTGCCCCTTTAAAGTGGGGGGTCCATTATGAAGGTGATGGGGTTTCCAACCAAGCTGACACAAAGTGTGTGACACTTTTAGGACGGCCATTCATGCATGGAACATGGGCACCAGAGTGTATGGACTGCTGTCAATGATAATACAGAGACAGTCAAAAGACTATGCCTAATTTGATAAATATTTCCATAGGCAGAAAAAATTTGAGATTGACAAGTAAAGCATCATGCAGCTGAAATGATACGATACAACAGTAGCAATTTCATATAAATAAGACACCTTTGTAAAAGTCATACTTAAGGTTAGGGACTGTTAGGAATAAATAAAAAAGAAGTTGTTTTCTGTAGAATTTTAAAGAGACATAGGAACTCTTGCCATTATACTTCCACAGGCTACAAATGGTGAATCTGCGATGGATATTTTTGCCATCTTGAGAGAATTTTTATATAAAGAAAATTATTGACAGAAAGTGTGCAATGCAGTAATGATCAATAAACAATGGACTTACAATTACCTATGGTGTTGCTGCACACTGAAGCATTAAGGTTCATTTGTTTTAAGGCCTAAGGAATTTTAAATCCTATTGCATGACATGCTGATACTCAGTAAATAGCATTGCACAGAGCTAGTTCTACAATTTAATTCTTAAACAGCTGTGAAAATGTAAGCACTTTCATTGGCTGATGCCTGGGTGCAATGTGACAATTTAACCCATGTAGTAAGCGCTGCGTATTGACGTTATTTTTAGGTTGAAGCGCTCGCATCATACTGCGTTTAGCTATGTTCACGCATGCCTGCCAACGTTGCGTCTCATTGCGCATGATTGTTGCGTTCAACGGGTTGTTCGATTGTTGTCACTGGGTGGTGGCAGCCCTTTCTTGTTGTATTTAAGCCGTAAAGTATCGCGAAACTGGGTTAAAGATGACCTTAAATGTTAAAGCTGTTTAAGAATGAGAACAAAGGTACGGTATGATTTTGGGAACCGGTACTCTCTTTACGACGAATTGAAACCGGTGACACCATTATTTTTGCTTAAAATAATGGTATCGCCTTGGTTTCAATTCGTCGTAAAGAGTACCGGTTCCCAAAAGTCATACCTTTATTCTCTAATTCTAACATCGGCTGGACGTTTTAGAACATATGCCTGCATGCCCACCAAAAACAGCAATTGCCCGAATCCTTACAGATAGTTAGGGGATGAAATTGCACCCTTAATAATCAAGCAATTTGGTTTAGTACAGCAAAGTTAAGCCAATGACATAATATAGCACACCCAACTATCCTGTTTACTTTGATTACAAAATCGATGATTACCAACAGGCACTAGACATAAGCACTTCAAGCTATTCCGTATTAAACAAACTCAACCCTAATGGATAATCTAGTGTGCAATACATGTCATTAACTTTATCTTCCAAGACAAAAGCATATTTTTTATTGTCAAGTGTAGAACTTCATCCCTAACTTCTTGTAAATCATGAGTAGGGCAAGTGAATTGTTGTGTCTTGGCAGTGCCAGTGATGAAAGAGGCACATGCTTATAATACCCAGCTCATGGCTTAGACTATATTATTTGCCAGAATAGGCTATTCCATATGAAAGCCATATTAGAACTCTGGAAGACTGACTAAACCTTCTAGGGGTACATTTCAAATAAAGTTATCCAACAGACTATGCCATTTGAAATACATACTTCCTCCCATGGAAGACTTAATTGAAGACTTAAAGGAACACAATGGCATTAAAATATTCAGGCATAATAAAATGGACCCTTACTGAAATCACTTCCATAAATGTGAACACAATTTGGATGTTTACATTCTGTACAAACAGTAAAAACAGCAAGAGTTACATGAGATTCCTGCCACCTGATCCGACAAGTGAAATGTGGATTTGCCAGTATTAGCAAATATACAATAGCAATGGTCTGTGAGCTGATGACTGCAGGCTTTTCAAGTTTGATAAAATGCTGGCAGTAATGTCAGCATCCTTGGCTGCCACAGACCGCCAAGGATGCTGACATCACTGCCAATTGAAGTGGAAGGCTTCACCTAATCCTTCCTCAGATGGGTGTAGTCCAATGCAGCATGGACAAAATTACTAAATGTATTTGTGATGTGATCAAGCAAAATGAGTTGACCAAAATTGAATTTGAATCTTTTTATATTTCAGTATTATACTAGATTCCATCACTTTAAGACTTTTTGACAAGTGCCAAATGTCACTCGACCTTCACCATTATTTCAAATGGGTAACAAACGGTTAGTTGTAATCATTGACTTTTACCTTACCGTACAACAGAACTGGCCTTAGAAATACATTAGCCCCATGTGCTCTTCAATACCATGACATTTAAAACAAATGAGAGCTAGTCCAGACAGTAGTGCAACCTAATAAATCTTTATCCTCTTTTTTTCTGAAATCTATGTTCATATGCTACTTGGTTGGAAAGTAATATCAATTTAAAATGTCTTATATTACACATTCTGAAATATTTAGGCTTAAGCTACAAATGATGCCTTCTAACATGACTCATTGCTTTGATCACATCACAACACATGTTATTATCGGTAGCATGACAATTTTAACCTCTGAAAGACAATTTCTATTGTAATCTTTTATCCGCCTGAACCTTTACTTGGGCTATTTAGAGATCTTAGAAGAACCCCCCCCCCATTGCATGGCTTACTGCACGTAATTTACAACTCACCCTTCACATCGTAGATATGATACCACCAGTTTCTATTGCATCTTTTGTGGGAGGGGATACCCTATTCTGTACTGTCCTCTCCCATCTCTATTATTCAACTCGTTTTAAACCGCTCTTGTGGTGTTGTGCCGTCCTTCAGATTTAACTACTGGGGTACCGATCAACCCTTACATGGGTTGAGAAACTTTCTTCTGAACTTGATTTCTTTGATTGCAGTCTGGAGTTTTACTAGAGTTGCTGAGTACGACATTTGTCTGCAGCGGAAGTAACAGAAAATTGAGACAATAATATTACATTTAACATTTTACTTTGGGCCACCGTAGGGTGGGGGGGGGTGGGTGGGGCGGGGGGGGCGGGTGGGCTAGCCTGATATCAATGACTTCTCAACTGTCGGCCATAATTACATGGCACGCTGTGTTGCGTCCTCACACTGGCGTGCACCGTGCCTTCCGTGCAATCAGATTGTGCACCATTTAGTTTGCGGGCATGCAAGCGTACTTTGCAACACCAAACGAAACTTCTATTAAATCATTTTATGATCATATTGAAAAGCATGCCAGTGCTTACATATAATTAGCTTGGATGGGTCACTTGTTACGCTAGACCAAGCCAAAAAACTTGTCCCCTGTGCCAAATTCTCAAGTTACATTTCATTCTCATTTTTGCTCATATCATTTTGTGACACGTAGTACAATTTGTGTTGAAATAGATCAAGTCCCATTTACAAAAATGGCAGTGGTTTAGTTCCGACATGTTTAGTGCTTCTTGACGGTCTAAATGCAACAATGAAACCCCACTTCTTCAACACATTTCCCATCCATTGCATCATTCCATTATACTGTTTTGTTAGTTTTCCGATATTCCATATTTTTCATTCACTTCACATGGTCTATCGACCTTGTGTCACAGCCATATGCTCTTTCAGGTTTTTCCCTGATTATCCTTCACGACCCCTTTTTCAGTACATTGTGGAATCATCTAAAAATCAAACACATGCATAATTCATGTGTGACTCGTAATTATCATGCTGTGCCGTTCATATGTTGTTGGTGTTTGCAGAGTTCTGACTGTGGCGTTTGTAGCGCAAGTGAGTAGAGGGCCCGGAGCAAACCTGGAACCTCCTTTATAAGTATCATTGAGTGTCCTGGAAAGTTTTTCCTGCAATCTGTAAACAGTAATTATGCCACGCGCACTGTAAGAATTGTAACCAACATCACCATTTGACCCCCGCAGACTTCCCAACCCACCTTTCATACAGCATTTCTCGATTGGCTAATTACACAATTTCATTCAATAACAATGGAAATGCCGCTTCAAATATTTCACCATTCTTATAAGCGAAAAATATCATATGAGCTCCACTTGCAGGTAGTCTTCATTCATGGGTTAAATTTCTAACAGACACTGACAACACTGTAAGAACATCACAAGCTTGAAAAAGTTACGCTCTGTGGCCAGATTTGTATGTCAAGACGTCAACAAAGCGTAACATCGATGCTACCGGAATTAAAATAGCCTTCTTCACTTGCTATCAGAAGAAAGACTGCAAGACATCTCAAATCTATTTAATCCAAATTAATTCATTGCTTTGGCTTGGTATAACCCCTTTTGTTTCCCTCTTGCCTGCACACTTATGGTATATAGTTTCATACACCTACAGCTCACCAATCTATGTTGTATGTGTAAGAACTCACCATCTCTGTTGAATCTTTAACATTAACTGCATGTCACTGCTGTCCAAACAATGGCCTAGTCCCAGCAAGGAGCACTAGAAGGTATCCAGCTCAAAACGTAAAACCCGAAGACGGTTTGTTAGAACTCTTATTCCCCAAAATATTGTCAACTGGAATGCCCTGCCCCCTACCATCTTTCAATACCATCACAACAAACCAGTTCAAAGAGAGACTAAAACAATTGGCACATTCTACAGAATAAGGAGTGATGTCATCACTTTCGCTCGGCTATTTTGTTTTCATGTGCGTATCTCGCACCGCCACTAATGTTACGCATGATTAGACCCGCCGCAACTTACCGCAATGCGCGTTTAACACTGAAACGAAACCATGACATCACTCCTTAGACAAACTATAGCAGCACTAATCACAACTACTCCCACTGTATGATACTCTTTAAAGTGCCAATTATTTATCCATGTCCCAGATCCAAATACTTGATCATTCACAAGGCCAGCAGCGGCTATCTCTCTTTCACAGCTGCGTATTTTAAGCTTGCAAGGCGCCCAAGCCGGACAAATATATGTACATGCATTAGGTGCAGTTGTTAACTTCTGATGGTCTATATTAAATAACCCTGCATCATTTTTGTGACCATCACTGTGTATAATGATACAATGGAAATCTCTACACGGTACGTTTCTCAATGGGTTTGTGACCACACGGTCATTACCTGTTTCTATGCTAAAAAAAATATAAACATTACCTCCTCATGACATATCCACCAAGGATGTTAAAGTGGAATCATAGCCATCATCAGGGATGCAATTGACATGTTTAAAAATGCGGAACTAAAAAACTTCCCTGTCTATAACTACAGAACAATTCCCTACTTAGCACAGTTAGTGAAGGTTGCTAAATTTGTCGGACTCATGTGGCATTTTCGCTAACCACTTAACTATTGAGTTATATGGCCTGCAACTAAAAAATCTTCCTGAATTACATTGCAGAAACATCATAACTAACATGTGACCTGCATCACTTGCTATCATATGTTTACACGATTGAAATTCTGCTTGCAAGTGTGAGAATCTTTCCTACTCATCCGTGGCTTATCGTACTCGATCATGTCGGTGTCCAATTTTTGTCATATCATCTACCATATGGCAATCTACAGTCGCCAAAATTATGATAGTTTTCTTTGTGTCACTAATAGGTTTATCCTTGAAAAAGACTGGGTATGGATTGGATTGAAATCGGAGTAAAGTCGTTAGACATCCTGAGATCTTCAATGTGAAATTAACATCAAACCTCGATGCACGCTCATAACAAACACATTACACATAGCAATGGAGTCCTTTGTGATGGAATATAGGGGTAAAAGGTCACAAAATGCCTTTCAACATAAGTTGATAGGTTTTTCATAGTTGTTAAGAAATAAATAAAGCTAGTCGAAAAAATGTGTTTTTTTTCCTTTCAATGGAAGCGGATTGTAAGATTAAGGATATAAAAAATGCAACAAACGAAGGGAAATACGCTAATTCGGGAAACATGGACTCTCACATTCTGTCTTGCACCATGTTTTTGGTATCATGCCTCTAGTGTACTTATGGGTTTTGTTTTGGGTTTTTTTTTTCATAACCCTGCTTGGTAACTTCGATTTCAATTAACATGTAAAATCTTTAAATGTGTTCAAGAAATTTCACAATTGAAATGCTTGCAAAAATCATACATCCACAACTGCCAGATGAACTGCCCTGCTGTAAACAAAATGCTAAGTGAACAACCCAAGTTTGTCAATGTCAACCAGGGGGGGTTGTTTCAAGATCATTTTGAGGTGCGCCTTAACACTTAACCCATACCTTTGGTAAGCTGCCATGTTGAAATGCCACACACTGCACAGAAGTCTTATGAGCACTTAGAGTTGAGAGCGGCGTGGAGCCCATCCTCAAATCAAAAATGGATATTTTGCCCCTGGTAGAGCCAGCAGCCAATGTAGCAGCAGCCACCATCATGCAATTAAGGCAATGGAGGTCAGCGGTGATTCCACCACTGTAATATTTTTATTGCACTGTCAAGTGAAAATAATAATAACCAGTGTTATGTCACATATACCAAATTGATGTTAGAATTTATGAATAATAATCCTGTCTATCAAACCATATTTTTAAAATTTCTAACCAGGGAGTGGTTGTTGCAACACTCCTTAATAATTTTGCGAATTGAAACTTCTTATATGTCCCAACACTGTGGTTCTCAATATGATCCAGCCGAGAGATGGGTACAACGTCTGGCTGCTGCACCAAATTCCCCAAGGTCCTTGTTTGTGCCAATTGTTGCCCAGCCCGTGGCAGAAGACCAAGAGATGTTCCACTGTCCGTGGTGCTGTTCCACCACCACAGGTAGTGTTCTGATCCGCTTCCAGGTAGTCCCCACTCTTCAATGAACCTTAGATCGCCAATTCTGTTTCTCAATCTTTTGAGCAGCGCCATTCAGAGCCCATGAGGAGTCAGCTCCAGGTGGGAGATGCTAAGAGAAGATATCAGTAGCTTCCCACAATGCATTGCTTCCATTGGAAATTTTTGTACATGTAGTCCATGTGAAATTGTTGAGATGAACACACTTACAAAAAAACCGCAATTTTGTATCAGTACTGTCAATGTAGCCATGTTTCCATCATACCGATTCACATCAGTACCTGTCAAACCACCATTGGAGCAATGCATTGTGGGAGCTACTGAAATCTTCTCGTGAGATGCTCACCGAGTTCAATACCAATATATGTTACTGGTTGTGTCAAGTCTTTCTTTCTCCACAAGGCGACGCTCTTACTCCTTGGAGACTGTTTCAATGGGTTTGGGCAATTGTTTAAGAACTCTCTCCTGGATTTAAGAGGCGGTTGGCAGAGTATCTGTTCCAGACAAATGTAGTTCATTTCACATTGAGATACTGGCAGCTACACTCTTGCATGTTCGATACACTACGACGGATATCCGGTGGAGCAACTCCCACTAGGATGTGTAAGTTTTCCTTTCCGCTGGTGTGGGGACGGAGGCATCCTGCGACAAGCTGGCCGGAGGCACCTACGCTGAATCAACCTTCCTGACATGGGTCACCTCTCCCATACCGGGCAGGCATACTCCGCACACGAGCAGCCGGGCACTGGCCACCGACCCCCAGGGCAAGGTGGGCGAGCACCCCATCCTGCGCCAGTGAGTCCGTTCAAGATGTTATTGGATGAACATACCTCACGCCTCGTCTTCTTGATGTGGGTTCTTATATGAGAGAGTGCAGTCCAAGGAACTCACAGGTTATCACCGTGCTCCAAGGGTGTTCCATGCCAGGTAACTTTAAGCTGAGTACGTTTGGCGTCACGGTTGGTGGATGGAAAGCCCACACCTGTCTTTGATGGATTTGCAAGTAGGTGGCTTTCCTCATAATAATGAGTGAGTTCATCCAAACTTTGGCGAGTCCCCCTCTCTTCGACGCTGTGCAGTCCTGCATCTTGTCGCTAATTCCAAGATCGTCTGGCACAATACAACGACAGTTCTCTGCCCTCTAGGATGGTCGTTGGTGGTAGATTTGACAGGAGAAGGTGTAAGGCATGCCTCACCCTTGTGTTAGTCCCATTCTTGAGTCCATTGGGCTATTTAGCTCCAGCTGAACAAGAAACATCCGGTTTGCCAGCCGCCCAATATTTCATCCTTGTTCCTCCAGGGTACAAGGTAATTTCTTCTTAATCATCCAATCCACATTTTGTATTGGGGTCACGCAATGGCTCCTCCAATAAACAATGCCTACTTAAATTGTATATTATGATGGCATTTTCATGTTCATTATAATCTTATCTGTAACTTTATGTTAATAGAGTTTTGTGTGAGATTTTGGTTTCGTTTTGTTTGTTTAGGCATAAAACAATGTTTGTTGCAACAACAACCTCTGTGGATACCTGGGGTTAACCACTGAATTTATAATATTTTCAGTACTGCCTAAGGTTTTGGAATATTACGTAATGGGGGTGAACGTTGCCTATAGTCCATTTCTCTACCACCTCCGCGGATGTCATAAACCTTGGACACAAGCTTTTACACAGCGTCAAGATATGCCATCTTTGTGCAAGCATGTAAAACTTTAGCTAGCGGTTTACTGGTACTAACCACCATCTATCTTGTGACTGACGTCACACACGGAGGTAGGGAATGTATAATAGACTACCAGTCTGCCTACCAACAGGCACCTCAAGAGCCTGAATTCTTTCAATCCATTTTCTCATTACACCTAGTTTTTCCTACACATCATAGCACACTATTCCTCTTGTCAGTCCTACACTCGTTCACAGCAAGCGTTGAAGGCGAGAATGAGAGGGCGGGCCGCCGCCGCCTTGTGCAATCCTTAAAGGAGTGAGCAACCTTGCGTGCAATTAGTGTCCCCAATGTTGAGGGCACCATCTCTGATACCGAGCCACGAGGACGTCTTAAAGTGAGAGTACGCAAGTCCGGCGATAGTCTGAAATAGAGCATAGGCAAGAAAAGTTTAGGTTAACAGACCTGCCAACATTGGGGAAGTCCAAAAAAAAAAAAATTTCTCTACTTACGTAAGTGCAGAGCACACACGACAGCACGGTGTACGTCGGGCACTGGCAAGGGGATCCGGGCCTGCCTTAGTGCCACCCTTCTTTAGTCCCAAGATAGAATAAAACTAAATTTTGCGATTCTCTCGCTTCGCGCTCACTATATCAAAGAATATAAGCTGTTGGCCACTGCATAAAAACTTTATTAACACGAAAAACTTAACATTTTAGTGACTAACACACTTTACCACACACAATGAAAACAAAGTGGCCCCTGTCAGCTATAGCTGGTGGGTCCACAAAAACAACCCGCCCTGGGCAATGTCCTAATGTTGTGGCGAAGCAACCTATCAAAATTCCCCAACTATCCACCCCTTGCGCTATTGAGGATAAGGGAGTAAAGTTTGTACGAGGGGGGAAATTTTAAAATGTCCAAAGTTGGGGGTGTTCAAAGTTTACCACATTTGTTAATTTCATAAGGAAAAAAATGTGTACGTTTGCCCTATCCTTTGTATGTTATGGTTTATAAAACTAATGATATACAAGTTCAAGTCACGCCGGGGCGTAAGAAATTGCCCGAATGCGCCGATTCTTTTTCAAAGGTGTCCCTTGGTTGTCTCCAGTGATCCACCTTTCCTTTACTCCGATTAAACTTTTGACGCAGCTGACCTTTACCTTGCAATGACCCTTGACCTTTGAGCATAGGAAGTTTGCCCACAGGCATGTATGGCCCAAGTTGGTATAAAATTTGAATTGATCGAAGCCCTTAGTTATTGTAGAGCTATGAGTTTCCAAAATATGGAGATGGCAGTCAAGCACAAAATTTTAAAACTCATGCGAGACCAATAAATAGTGGGCATAAATCGTCAAGTTTCTCATTATTATTGTGTCCCCACACATGGATCCAGACAAACATAATATGGTTCCAATAATAATAATAATAACCAGTTTTTTCTTTCGTGCTTAATCCCAGACCCGGCTCAACACAGTTGCCAATTTTATTACGCTGCCTTCAAGAAATCACCACAATCATTCGCTTCATGGAGTGGCTGTGCTCAAAGACCTGCCTTACAAGCACACAAGCCTATCAGCACTGAGATTGTATCGTCCCTAGTAGCAGCCCCCCAGATTTCGCTGGGTCGACCGAGGTAATTGAGAGTAAGTATCTTGCCCAGGGGAGACAACATTTGACTGCAACTGACTTCAACTTTTTTCAAATTATCCCAATTGGATATGTTCAGCCAAGTGATAACTTGACGCATATGACCTTGACCCTTGTTTTGTGACCCTTGTCCTCACTCATCATAGGAAGGTTCTCAAGGGGCATCTAGACCCAAAGTTCTCTGCAAAGACTTTTACTTCTCTAATGAGAAACTTTCGTTCTTCTACGTACCTTCATTCACCTTTGAAAACACGGTCACACAGACCATGGTCGACAGAATAGGATTGGTAGGTTCCTCCTCCAAAGGCGACACAAATTGTTATATTTTGAACTTAATGAAATTTAACATTTAAAAAAAGAAAAAACCTAAAAAATTAAAAAAAAAAAAAAAAAAAAAAACACCTTACTCAATGGCTCAATCCCAAAAATAACTGCTTGCTACCCTCATACATGAATGTGATTCTCGGTACCTTACTTTAGGTGTAACCCTTGGCACTGCTTGCTGGCCCAGATCCCACATTGTGTAATATTATGTCGCCATTGACTGCCCCAGAGGCTATGGACGTGTCATTCCAATTGAGGGTCACACAGGTCACTGCACTTGTATGGTCCTGGTGAGAGAGAGAAATAGTAAAGACATGATATGCCGACATGATGAGAATGATCAATCCATGTTAACCTGCCCTGAGGATACTGATCACTCATGGTTGCATGCAGTAGTTTTTTACCACCAATCATGCTCCAGGAGTAGATCTCACTCGCTAATCTCAAAGGGCAGTTACTGGTTTTACTTATCTTTTTTGGACTTTTCCCCTCTAACCTGAAAAACTAATGAAAATTTTATTTTACAAGAAGCAGAAGATGGATTTGAACTCGAGACCACTGTATCATGAGGTCAGCTCCCTAACCACATGACCAGTGAGGAATGTTGTGCCAGATTTGCAATTCTAATCCTTGACAACATTTACGGAATTGATACTGCTATTGCGATCAGCACTAAATATGAAAACTGAAACTGACGACGGAAATGGTGTTTAACAGAAGAAAACGCACACCGTATGCATGTTTCCCATGACATGCACCCTGTTCAACTGGTCTGTGACTTTTGTGGTTTTAATATCAATGAGTACAAGTCTATGATATTCATGTAATATACACATTCGTTGATTAATGTGATGGAAAACTTAAAAGTTAGCCTACAAATTACCTGGATATCTGTAACCTCTTATTAATGTCCTTATCTGTTTTTTTTAGTATGTTATATCTAAAGGTATCTCTATTCTTCCAATGGCCTACACTATCATTTGAGAGCAAACTGAAGAAATTTCATATTTTGTGAAAATGTGCCAGTGCCGCTTTAACATGAATGATCATTAACATGTATGATCATTGTACCACTATTGGGCAATATTTTTTTATTCTCTCTGTAAACCTATCAAGGTGTTTGTGTGATTTTAAATGTGCAACACAAGATTTCACATAACAGGTGCCCCTAGAAAATATGAAATTTTGATTTTTGCACTAAAGCTTTCTATCAAAAATATTCCCATGTGAAAGGATTAAGCTGAGAATTATTTTTTGGTAGAAAAAATGTAAATCTTCTATTTTACTTTAGGAGCAAATACTAAATTCAGCCTTTTTTTTAAATTGAAGTTAAGCAAATCAAACTTGCCCTTTGTTTTCACTTTCAAGGCATTTCTGTAGGCAAATACAAGGTAAGAAATCTATTGGGGGTCTCATCTATATGAAATCACTACATATGACACAAGATATGGATGCCTCATAATCTCTCGTTGCACCTTTAACATGAAGCATACACCTGTTCCATGTTTCTTTTTTTTTTGGGGGGGGGGGACAAAAGACAATCACTTAAACATTAATTATAGTGATCACATATCCTGACTGATTGATACTGGAATTTGAAGAACCACTCTGCATCAAACACAAGCTCTGCTTATTTTTAATTGGAATTTATGAAATCTAAAGGTTGCTGTACTTTTATATTGCACTATGTCATTTAATTAAACTTTACACTCTCCTTTTAGCAACAATTAATTTGATGCTATTTCTTGGAGAATGCTCACACATACTATCGTCTTAATTAAAAGGCATCGCATTGACAGCCATCTTTAAGGGAGCAGTGAGTGCAAGAAGGTTGTAAGTGCAATAGCTGCCGTATGAAACATTGGTGTGCTGCCATTATTAGGATAACTTATCTTTCTTCGAGACAGTGGTTCTTGAGATGGTACTTCAGGCGACAACCATTTCAGGCGACAACCATTTCAGGCGACAACCATTTCAGGCGACAACCATTTCAGGCGACAACCATTTCAGGCGACAACCATTTCAGGCGACAACCATTTCAGGCGACATTCAAGAGCCACTGACAAGACTTGGCATAAATAGTACGGTTTGTGGAAATTTCTGACACATGGCAGCTTTTGCACTTACGACCTTCTTGCATTCACATGACGAAATAAATGTTCCTTACTGCACGCACTATATTTATTCTATCCACACACACAAA